>VDFB02317995.1:0-50642 GCA_007258455.2 Sequoia sempervirens | reverse complement strand
GATACTCCACTTCAGCTTTATGTGGCTTTGAAAAACAAAAAGAAAAAGTGATTATGAAATCATATCATGACAACCATATTTTTTGATAATATGTAAAAGCGAAAAGAATGAATATTATATATGTTAATGAATAGATGTGAATATGTTAATTAATGAATGTTATATGTTAATGAATGAATGTTATATGTTATTAATGGATGAATGAATGAATGTTATATGTTATTAATGGATGAATCAATGATTAATGTTATATGATTGGGTATGGGAATTGAGAGTGATGTGAGGGGGGGGAGGGGCCAAATGAGCTTCCACTGTCACGTGGTTTCCCTTGTTAAGTAGAGAATATTAAACTATACTCAAAACAAAGAGAAGCTCAATAAGGTAATGCACTTTTCAATATAAGAAATGCATCGTTTGAAGCATCAAACCAATATGCATTCTGTATGTATGATCAGTCATCAGTCTCCACAATGGTACATTTCCACGAATTTTTATTTTTTTTAAATTGCTTCTTCGTCGCAATTTCGACGACAACCAATGATGAATCAATAGAAAGGCTCGACGAAGTTGCTATAGCTGCGACGACGATTTCGTCGTAACTCCCTACCCATTTCCTTGCCCTTCCGACGATCTTTCGGCGTTGCTACCACGCTACTCCCTACCCATTTCATCGCCCTTTCGATGCACTTTTGGTGTTCTTCTGACGCTACTCCTTGCTAATTTTGTCACAAAGTCGACAAACTCTTGGTGTTGTTTCGACGCTACTACTTTCCTATTTCATCGTACATTCGACAAACTTTTGGTGTTGTTTCGACATTACTACTTCAGTATTTCGTCGCAATTTCGACGAACGTCTTCTGTTGTGTCAACGCTACTGATTGCCCATTTCGTCGAACCTGCGATGAACTTCTAGTGTAATTCGTCGGTAGATAAACAAAGTTTTCGTCGATATTCTGATGAAATCACGAGGTATTTCATGATGTCGTTGACCGACAATTCTTTGTCGTTATTTCGACGTTTAATTTGTCGTCGGCCTTGTGACGAAAAAATAGCGACAGAAAGATTTTTGCCATTGTATCGCTCTTCCGACAAAGATTTGTTGAATGACCGACGAACTCCCATTGGAAAATGGTGTCAAATCCAGTAGTGGGGTTCCAACTACATATCATCCCACACTAGATTGGGAGCCTCAACAGGAGTCGAAAAAGCCCTTTGGAAGTGACTAACAACCAAATGACCAATTTGAATGGGAGTAGAAATAACATCCCCTGACTCATTTTTCATTTTTTTTATCTGAGTTCTTTTCCTATGATTAATGGCCGAAACATGGAAGAAAGGTGTATTCCAGTCCCCCTTGGTCATCCATTGAATTTTGGATTTTTGCTTCCAGAATACTTCTTCTTTCTTCAAAATTTTCTCCCATTCCATGTGCTCAACCCTCTCCTATTGACAAGTATGAATAAAAATATATCCTTCCTCCATCCTCTTTTGCATCTCATAGAGCTTGTCAGCTAATTTTTTTTTGATGAAACACATCCCCAAACACCCACTTGTTCCACCCTTTGACCATATTTTTGATGTGTTTGAGCCTATGGAATATCCTGAACATAGGGGAACCATGCACAGGGAAATTCCACCAAGTAGTAATCTTATTCCTGAAATCCGATTGAGAGTTCCACATAATATCGAAATATAATGGGAACAAACCCACATCAGTGTGTTCATTTAGGATCAACAACAGAGGATTGTGGTCTGAAATAGTCTAAGGTAGAGACAACAAATTAGTATTAAGTAAGGTAGTCCAATTGGGAGAAAAAAAAATCTATCAAGACAGACTTGAATCAAACCAGCCTCCCAAGGCGTCTATTAGACCAAGTATAAGATTGGCCTTGTAATTCAATATCCACTAGGACGGTATAATTCAATAATTCAACCAAATCAGACATGTTGTCAGAGTAATCAATCATACCTCCACACTTCTCTAAGGGGTAAAGGGGGTAGTTAAAATCACTAGCCACCAACCATCTGGTTCCCCTATTAGCCAAAATCCAATTAGATTATTCTTGCCAGAGGGTTTTCCTCACATTCCTAATATTGGGGACATAAATGTTTATAAAAACCCAAGAACCCCCAACATTGGAGAACTTGACACTCACACTATTCTTGCATTAGAATAATTCAGAACCATAAATCCTAATGGGATTCCACATCACAGATATCCCTCCTGAAGCCCCATCCATATCACTACAAGCAAAGAGGGTGTTCAGCCAAATATACCTAGCTATGGGTTCAAAATTAGTTTTCTTCATCTTGGTTTCTTTTAAAAGAAAAACATCAATCTTGTGTTCTAGCACATAATTCTTCAAGGAAAACTACTTGTGGGGGCTATTTAACCCTCTCATGTTCCATGAAATGACTTTCATTTAGAAGCTTTCTTTGAGGACACTTTCAATGTCCTCTGTTTACCTATCACAATTTCTTTTGTTGTCTCTCTATTCTTGTTTTGTCATTGATTGGGTCTACCAAGTTTGGATTCACCTCCCGCATCTGCTTTCTTTTGTTTACCCTTCTTCTTAGGAGTTCTCCAAAACTCTTCTTCCATAGTTTGAGCTTGAGGCACAATGACCATCTCATTCTATCCAAGACCAAGAGTTTCCTTCTTTACTCCTTCATCACAAATATTGCCTTGACTTCCATAAGCTTAGGGGAAAATGCTTCTCCATAGTAACCCCAGTCCCCAATGACACTCCCGAGTCAAGTAACAGGGACTTACACACCAAAACACTATTGGGAGAGGAACCATTGAGCTCCAAAGCAGAGTCAACCGAGACCAAATCGTTAGGAAAATCCGTCGAGATCACAAGGTTAGCAAGCCTAGCCTTAGCTGGTGACTCAATGATCTTAAGGATATCTAATTCAAAGGGGTAGCAGTTAGTGGGGACCTCCTTCGAAGGTTCACAAGGGTTGGGTTGTGACTAATTGTGGACTTGTAGTCCGAAATAAGGTGGGCCGGTTGAGCACATGGTTGACAAAAATATTGAAGTTGAAAAACATGGGTTGTACTAGTTGTGTAACTTGAGAAGAAAAAAATACAAAACATTAATGAAGCCTTTATAAATTTATACTACAAAATTTGAGAATAATTTAGTTGTTTTGAGAATCATTTTAAATAAAAAAGCTTGTGATTTTTATATATTATGATTTTAGATGAATGAGAATGGGCCTTGACACTTACAAATTTATAAGACGAATAAGTAATATTCACTAAGAATATCATTATGATAATTCATCTTCAAAAATGCAAATAATAATAATATTAAAATAATAAAATATAGATAATTATTGAAGTCAGATCTTTTAATAACATATTCATTATTTATGTTTGTCTAAAACAATTAATAAAAATATTTAAAAAATATTCTTTATATGTTGAAAGATAATTGAAAATTTGACAAAGCATGTAGGCACAAGACATTAAAACCTTTCTTTTTATAATCTTTGAATGAGTTAACCATTGGTACACAAATTTTTAATACATAATTGAATTAAGAAAAAAATTAAAAAAATAGAAAGAAATATTATGAAACACATCAAGATAATTAAATTAAGGGGAAAAAATCATGAATAAGATAATCACTTAATCAACTCAATGGAAAAAACATAGCTAATGTTATAATAAAATTGTTTATATAATCTTGAATAATATAATGTTATACTACAAAGTATTCACTTAATCAACTAAACAACAAGTAAATAACTATTGAACTATAATAAAACTATTTATATAATCAATTATCCTTGTGAGGATTTTATACTTTTATAAAACCTAGCAACAACTTCAAATTCCATTGACAAACATGGGTTGTACACAACTTGAGAAGAAAAATACAAAACATTAATGAAGCCTTTGTAATTTTATTCTATAAAAATTGAAAGTAATTTACTTTTTTTGGGAATCATTTTAAATAAAAGAAACTTGTGATTTTTATATATTATGATTTTAGATGAATGAGAATGTCTTGACACTTATAGATTTATAAGATGAATAAGTAACATTCACTAAGAATGTCATTATGCTAATTGATCTTCAAAAATGCAAATAATAATAATATTGAAACAAATAAAATATAGATAATTGTTGAAGTTGTATCTTTTAATAGCATATTCATTATTTATGTTTATCTAAAATAATTAATAGAAACATTTAAAAAATATTATTTATATGTTGAATTGACAAAGCACATAGGCACAAGACATTAAAACTTTTTTTGATAATCTTTGAATGAGTTAACCACTGGTACAAACTTATTTAATATGTAATTGAATTTAGAAAATATAAAAAAATAAAAAGAAACATTATGAAACACATCAAAATAATTAAATTAAGAAAAAACAATCTTGAATGATGTGATATTATAATATAAAGTATTCACTAAATCAACTCAATGAAAAAAAAAAAAACTAATGTTATAATAAAATTGTTTATATATTCTTGAATAACATGATGTTATAGCTAAGATATAGCTAAGAAATCTTCGGTTCTTCTTTGCAACTTTTCCCGCTCTGGATGTTTTTCGAATTTCCTATCCCTGCTCTAATTTGACTATTTCATGGGAGAGTCAAGAGGGGGGCCTGGGAAGGCTCCCCATTCCAAGGTTGTTGTCTCTTTGTCTGGTATTGTTTCTATGATGGCAACGACCAGATTTGTTGTTCCCCATGTGACTTCTCCTCCTCATACCTCTTTCCTTTCCCCTAGGAGAAGGACTGAGGGTATTTCTAGATAGTCACCCTTATCCCCTCCTCTCGATCTTGACTCTTTCTTCTCTGTGGAAGAACCAGTTTCCTATGTGGAAAAACTGGTGGGTACTGACTTACCAACTTCAGGTAAAAGGTCGTTGGAGTATGCTTCCTACTCTGTGACGAGCTAGGAAGTTGATGTCCCTGAAGTTCTGATGTTGAAGGCTATGGATGGCCTTAAACTGATGTTGGTTGGTAAGTTTTTGTCCTAACAGCCGAATATTGAATTGGTATGTCAATGGGCTACCTCTACTTGCAATATTAAAGGTAGTGTCACTATAAACGCTATGCCAAGAGGTATCTTCCTTTTCTCCTTTGTTGTTTATGAAGATATTCTTAAGGTTTTAATTGGCGGCCCCTGGCCTTTGACTCTGGGTTTAAGAACTTTCTTTCCCTTTGCAAATGGGAATCAGGATTTGATCCTTCGGCTGACCAGGGTGCCACGACTCCAACTTGGGTTCACCTACCGGGGTTACCCCTCAAGTTTTGGGAGACGGGTATCTTGAAAGGAATAGCTAACTCTTTTGGTAGTCTTCTGGCCATTGATAAGATTACTTAGGAGAAGTCTAGACTATTCTATGCTCGTATTTGTGTAAATGTGGTTGTTAATACGGTCCTACCAACTTCTATCCTCCTTAAGTAAAAAATTGGCAACTAGACCCAACCTCTGGAATATGAAAATGTCTGCCATTTTTGCCAGCTATGTAAGAATTTTGGTCATCTCATTGACTCATGTGAGAAAAAACTTGTCGAAGGACCCTATGTTACTGAGAATTATCTCTCTAAGTAGTTACCCAAGTCCCATGTGGTTGCTTCTGTTGCTGAACCTTCTAAAAATTTTGTTGTCCCTATGATTACTATCCTCCAAGGGAAGGAAACCCCAATCTCTGGCTTGGAGGTTGTTCTAGTTGAACCTCTTGCTATTTTTAATGACCTGGTTAGCTTGAACCTCAAAGCTACTACCCCTATCACCAGTTTCCTAGCTCCTAGCTTCTCGATAAAATAGATGTTGACTACGGGGAAAGAAGTGATTATGGACATTGGGGACGAATCTAAGGAGATCCCCCTTATGGTGGCCAATTTGCAGTTGTCCTTGGGGGAGGTTCTTGAATTTGAAGTGGGTGTTGATTTGGAAGAAGGGGAACTAGTGCATTTTGAAACTAACCTGTCCTTAGAGGAAATGTCTTTTTTGTCCCAAAAGGAGACAACTAACTTGGATGACTCTCTGGCCTTGTTGAGATTTTCTCCTCAGCCCAATGATAAAGAAGATGAGGATGGCTGGTCACAAGCCCCAATTAAATCAAAAAATAAAAAGAACTTGTATGTTGGGGGGGAAATAAGGTTGGTAGACCATCCCAAAAGGATTCCAGAATGAAAGACACTGTTAGGGATATGGCTGCTAGGAAAGAAAGAACCTTGGATTCAATCACAGGATGGAAGTCCAAAACGATGTAGCCTAGGTGGTTGTTCCTTTATGGGGTTTTGGTGTTATTGTCCCCTTTTTTTTTCTCTATGAAGTATCTCTCTTGGAATATAAGGGGCCTAAATAGACCGTATAAACAATTTTTGGTTAAAACCTATATCCTAGAAAATAAAGTGGATGTTCTTCTCCTCCAAGAAACCAAGATGAAGAAGGAGACCTTTAATAAGGAAATTTTGAGTATCTGGCCTCGTGCAAATTATTTTTCTAGTGAGGTTGAAGGGGCTTCTGTAGGTATTGCTACCCTTTGAAATCCCTCAAAATTAAAAGGAACTTTGTGCTCTGTTAGTAGGAATAGTTTGATGGTTTCCCTGGAAGATCTGGCTTCCCAAGAGAAAGAGAATTTAATAAATATATATGCTCCCAACTTGAGCAGGGATAGGTTGCTACTTTGGGAGCATTTAAATGATGTTATTAAAAAAATAAAGGATAATCATTGGATGTTGGGAGGGGATTTCAATTCCCCCCTTCTACCTTCAGAAAATTCAGGGGGGCAGGATGACTATTCTGATAGCATGATGGAGCTGGCTGAATTCCTAAACTCAATTGGCCTTATTGATATCCCTCTTCAAAGCTCTAAGTTTACTTGGTCTAATAGAAGGAATGTAAACAATTTGATCCAAGTCAAGTTAGATAGGTTTATGATCTCTGCTAATTGGAATATCTCCCAATACATCTCTCTTTCTACTCTCCCAAGGTCTGTCTCTGATCATAATGCTCTTGTGCTTAAAATAAATGTTGATCACAATAGGGGACCTTTCCCTTTCAAATTTGAAATAATGTGGAGCCTTCACCTAGATTTTATTGCTCTTGTTAAAATTTGGTGGGAGGAACCTATAAGTGGCACCCCTATGTTTTGCCTGGTGGAGAAGCTTAGTAGAATCAAGTAGAGAGTGAAAGGGTGGAATAAGGTGACCTTTGGTAATATCTTTGAGATAAATAATTCCCTGGGAAACAACTTAAAGGAAGTTTAGGATAATATGGAGGTTGGTCTTGTGGATGAGGAGGTATGTGCTGAGAAAAGAGACCTCGGATCTCAATGGTTTAAGATAAACAAAAAAGAAGAATTCTTTTGGAAACAAAATTCTCGTGTTCAATGGCTAACTAAAGGGGATCAAAATACCAAATTATTCCATCGATCTACCTTGAAACCAAGAAGCGGGAACAAGATTAGATCGCTTATGAAAGAGGATGGTACCATGGTCTCCACTGAAAAAAAAATTGTTGGGGAAGTTGTTAACTTCTTCTCCTCTCACCACAATGCCCCGGGCAATACAAATCAGGTACATGATGACTTTCTTGAGGTGATCCCTAGAGTTATTTCTGATCTTGACTTAAAGAATATGACTAATGTTGTTTCTATGGAAGAAGTTAAATAGGTTGTGTTCTCTTTTGGTTCTTTTAAAGCCCCTTGCCCGGATGGATTTCCTCTTGCTTCTTTCTAGACCTACTAGGATATTGTAAAAAATGACCTCTTTAATGCTACTAGAGATTTCTTCAAGTTGGGCAGGCTCCTAAACCAACTAAATTCCACCTTTATTTCCCTTATTCCTAAAAATGTTGATGCCTCTACAATTAAATATTATAGACCTATTAGCCTCTGCAATACAATCTATAAAATCTACTCTAAAATTATTTTTCTTAGTCTCAAATCGGTGTTAAGAAAAATGATTGCCCCAAACCAAAAAGGTTTTTTCCAAGGTAGAAACATTCTTGATGTTGTCATCTCTGCACATGAAATTCTCCACTCTATGGCCCACAGTAAAAATCCTGGGATGGCCTTCAAAATTGATATATCTAAGGCCTATGATAGAGTATCCTAGTCGTTTCTCTTTGTTGTTCTTAGGAAGTTTGGGATAGAAGGAAGATTCCTTAAGCTGATCTTTTCCTGTGTAACCTCCCTTATGTGCTTTTTTCTAGTTAATGGTGCCCCCCAAGGCTATTTTTCTTGTGGCCATGGCCTTAGGAAAGGTGAGCCCCTTTCACCCTATCTTTTCATTATAGTTGTTGAGGTTCTAGGAAGGAATATTCAAATTTTGGTGGACTCTAAAGCCCTAAAAGGTGTTAAAGTTGCTTAGTCTCCTTCACCTAACTCCCACCAACAATTTTTTGATGACACACTCTTGTTTGGGGAAGTCTCGATGGGGGAAGTTGGGCTATGGAAACAAGCTCTAAATGACTATGTTGTTTCAAGCCAGTTTATCAACTATAAAAAAGTAAGATATACTTCTTTAATACTGACCAAATAGTGAAGGAAAGAGTGTTGAAGATATTGGGATGTTAGGAAGTTGTCCTACCTGCATCCTACCTTGGGTTACCTCTGATTTCTAGAAAGTTGGAAAATAATGTTTGGAATCAGCTGATTGAGAGAGTTCAAAAAAAGTTGGTAGGGTGGAAGGGGAAACTTCTTAGCTTAGCCAGGAAGATCCAACTGTTAAAATCCTCCTTAAAAAATATTCCTATTTAGTACTTGTCTCTCTTCAAAATTCCAACCTTCATAGGGGAAAAAATAGAACAAATTCAAAGAAGATTTATGTGGTCTGGAACTGAAGAAAAAAACAAACCGTCTCTGGTTAGTTGGAAGAAAGTTTGCACTCCTAAAAGTGTTGGTGGATTAGGGATAAGGAGAATCAAATTGCTTAATAAATCCCTAACTACTAAAGTGGGATGCAACCTCCTAGAAGGGTCTAAGGACTGGGTGAAGATTTTCCAAGCCAAGTACTTGAAGAACATGAACCCTAGCTATTTTCTCTCTATGAATGACCTGCCTAGTGATTATGTCTTATGGAATCACCTTTTTAAAATTAAAAATGTGCTAAAATTGGGGGTTAGAAAGAGAATTGGAAATGGTAAGAACATTTATTTTTGGAAGGACCCATGGATTGATACTTCTACTCTATCTTCAACTGATTGCTTGAATCCCCTCAAACAAAGCTTAACTAGGATATGTGGCAAAAAGGTGTTGGACTATGTCAATTGGGAGATGGATGAACCTAAATGGAAGGAGTTCAATATACTATTAAGGAGGGCTAATTTAAGAGATCAAAGGCAGATTAATTGGGATCCAACCTTGCTAAGGCTTCACAATATAATAGGGGAGGCGAAGTGGTTTGTTATTGAAAGGGAAGATGAATGGGTATGGAAGGGGAGCTCTTTAGGATGTTTCTCTGTAAAACATGCTTATTAGGAATTGGTAAAGCCCTTGTTAGACAACATAGATCACCATTGGGAAAAAGTGTGGCTAAAGAACATGGTTCCTAAAATTAACTGTTTGTGGTGGGCTGCCTCACATGGAAAAATTCTTACTATTGACAACCTTGTCAGAAGAGGGTTCCAGTTTGTTAACAGATGCTCTCTTTACAAGCAGGATGAAGAGTCTATAATTCATATCTTCTTTCACTGCCAATTCTCTAGAGAGGTTTGGTCCTTCTTCCTTCTATTGTTGTTTACTGGTTGGGTGTTTCCTCACATTATAAAGTCTTTTATAGAAAGCTGGTCAAATTTCCCCTTTTCCCATAAAGTTATTGTTGATCTTTGGAACCAAGTTCTCCCCTTCGTTACTTGGGGAATATGGAAGGAAAGGAATAACAAGATCTTCAGGGAAGTTGAGAGAAGTAGCTATGAGGTTTGTATGATAATAAAAGCACGGGTTAAGGAAAATATGGAGGTCAGAAGATATAGTTTCTCCAAAGTTTGGCTGAATTATAAAGAGATGAGAATAAAGTAGAGCTTGGGTATAAAGAAGGATTTTACTAACCTAAATTGGACCAATATTTTAACCAAAAAGTCAACAGTGTGGGATCCTCCTCAAAGAGATTGGATTAAGTGTAATTTTGATGGGTGCTCTAAAGGCAACCTGGGTATAGCTAGGGCAAGGGGATTGCTCAGAAACCACAAAGGTGATTGCATTGTGAGCTATGGTGTTAACTTGGGTGTTTGTTCAAATAACAAAGCTAAGGAAATGGTTGTTTTAGGGGGCTTAAAGACTCTTAAGGAGTATGGCTTTAAAAATGCAATTTTGGAAGAAGATTATAAGTTAATAGTGCATATATTGAATGGAGTGGCTATGCCCCCTGTGTAATGCCCCGTCTTATAACCTAGGGAATGTTGCAATTGTCTATAAAAGTGAAATAATTTTTTTTTAAAGTAATAATATTAACTTAATTAGTTGCATACATTCACTAAGTTACGCGACGTCACACTACTTGAGGTTCCATAGACGACTTTAGTATTTAGCATTGCACATATTTAATTAACATAAACTTAAAAGTAAACATTGCACAACGTTTGAATTCCATTCATGAAAGTATAAAGAACAAATATGATTCTTACATTGCATTTGAAATAATATTACAATACTCATTCATCGGATGAGGTAGATCAATAATAGTTACAATTACATTTTACAAATGTTCACCTCATAAACAATTGAGGGATGTTTTAGATACAAGATTAACAATATTGCAATAAAGAAAGTACATATATATCCAAGTACAAGCTCTCCATCCATGAAGCTCTCGTTGCCATGATCATAAACTGGGGACCCAACGGAGTAAGGTGCATGTTCCACCCAACCATGTGGTACCTGTAGGTCCACCCCCCGTGCTAGGAGATAGTAATATGGTTACCTAGACATAACCTATTCACCCTAGACACAAGTACATAACTAACTGATGGTTACATTGCTTCCAAAATTAAGACAATCAAATGTGCTAAATACACAAGGTAAACTGTTATTTTAGGTGGAGTGTCATCACAATGTTGCAAAGGTTACCCTAGTGTTTCTTCCTAGGTTTCGGCCCCCAACATGGTTACCCTAGTAACCTCTTACGAAACCCGGCCCCCCATTTGCAAACTATTGCGGAATCAAATATCTTTTAAGGTAACAAGATACCGATTTGCCATTCCAGGCCTTCTCATCTTATACTCAAGACTGAACTAGCTCCAGAGTCTATAAGCGAGGCATAATAATCTTATTAAATATTTTAATCTAACTATTGTGTTGTTTAGTTTTCACTGAATTACTAACTCTTTGTAAGTTACCCTAGCACCACTTTGTGTGTCGGCCCTCGCATAGAGCCACTCCCCTAAACATAACAAAGGAATCTAAGTTTCTCTGACTAAGGTAAACAAGGTGTACAAACAAACAACATATAATTCTACACTTTTCATAACGAACATCAAGTCTATGTTCATAAAATCAGGTGTCTAAACACCATACAAAAATCATGTACACAACCTTAGTCAACACAAGAATTCTACTTAAACAATCACAACTCCCATGTTATACGACTTGTCTGGAAGACTTGTACATCTAAAACATACCCAATTTTCCCAATGAAAAGGAAACACAAATTTAAAGCAAATCAGGAAATCTAACATCTACTATTCGGATTTACTAAATACAGACATTTAATAAGAATTAACAAGAAATTATAACAACTTGATTGTAATTCTTTTCCCATACAATAAAGAAAATTAAATCAATTTATTCTAATATTTTTTTTAACTTCCTCAATTTCATATAAAAATAAAAACTAAATTTTCTCTTTCATTTATAATGTTTAAAAAAAAACTAGTTAATCTCATACCTAACATGTATTTATACCCAAAGATATTCTCATTTCACTACTAAAATAAATGTGAATTTCAAATTTTGTTTAAATAAATAAATATATATATTACAAATATATTTATATATACACACACACACATATATATATAAATATTATTAATAACAAAAGACCCTAATTCAAAAATCATATTTGAATAAATTTATACTTCAAAATTTTTGTATTTCATTAAAAAAAAATAACAAAAGTTTTAAACATTATTCGACTGTGTATCATACAGCCCACGGCTGTATGCGTAGCCCTCCTCGTATGGGGAGGCGGCTGTGTGATAGCCACGCGCTGCCTGTGAGGGCAGCGCCGACTGCCTCCACAGCCATCGCCCCATATGGGGGCGGCTGTGGGGTAGCCCTGCGGCCCCCTTAACAACCATTTATTTTAAATAAAAAAATTAAAATACAAAACAAAAATTTAAGTTTCAATACTGCGTTTTCTCGGTTTAATTCATTCTCAAAAAAAAATCAAAACCCCCGTTTCGCCGGTACAGTGATTTCAATTAAATATTCATTATATAATAAAATTTCATAACCCTATATATAAATATATATTTATATATTTATATATATAAAAATATCAAACATGATTATCATATACAGGCAAATTTTTCTGGTAAAACTTTCTACAGGAACAGGGAGAACAAATAAATTCTGTACAATTTACTCTTAATATAATAGTTTCATCTACAGTTTTTTTTTTATATATATCAAAACCCCCATATTTTTTTACTAGATTTAACAAATGATAAAACATAAAAATCCTTCTAAGATTTGTTAATTCTTTTCCTCTCTAAATTTTTCTACTGTTTTAACAAATCTTTGTGCTACTCATAGATTCCTCTATGATACTATGTTTTCACAATTTTCAAGAAAGAAAATTAAATTTCTACATAATTATTTTATAAAAAAAGGTCTCTGAGAAGAAATACAGAATTCACAATACAAATATTTCTTCAGACAATTTTTTTTAAAGAAAACAAAATTAAATACTGAGAAAAATACCTGTTCTCCTGTGGTTTGAAGAACTTAGTTGTTAAATAGAGAAACTTTTTCTTGTAGAGTGCAATCCTCCAAAGCTTCTCCAAAACACCAAATCCAAAAGAAACTAACACCAAACCAAAGAGATCTTCCAGAAATATACAACAATACAAAAAGGGAAATCACAAAATTCTTTGAAAGCAATTTTAACAGCTCCCTATTCTTTCAATCTCTGTGAAGAAAAATGTAATCTTCTATTTCCCCAAATCCCAGATAACATCTGAGAAAATCCTCAACCAAAAAGCAATAAATTCACTGGCACACATGTCGGGAAGAAAATATCTTCCAACCACTTACGGGTAATTCTTTCTTTCCTCTTTTTCAAGATTTGCATGCCTTTTTTTAAATAATTTAATATTTTAATTTTCAAAAATACAAATTTCCCTTTTCTTTATTTAATTTATTTATCAACTAAAATACCATTTCCACATAATAAAGCAATTTTAATTTAATCTCAATGATTAAATTACTTAACCAAACAAACTAATTAATTAATTAAATAAAATGTAAAACTTTATTTCCAACATTTAAAATTAATTTAAATCAACAGTAAATTAAAGAATAATAAACTGTTATTAAATTGACAAAAAATTTCTTTCAAGCAATTGATCCAATTAGGGACAAACAAGACAACCAAAAACTCCAAACTAAAACTGACAATGTACTGTGACTGGGTTTAAGACTAGACTAGGATAAACCATGTTACTACCTCCCAATCAACATTTCTGTTGAGTCTTGACACGCTCAGACCTGAGTAACCAGGTGGAGTCGGTGTCATGTACCTGCAATCCTGCAATCAACAAATAACATGCATATATATATATAATCCATTGTACAAACACACCGTGCAGAGAAAATCACGGAAATCACAGGGCACTCGCAAGCGAGTGATGTAACTCCATTCTCCACAACAATACACGTCACATCAGACTGACAAATTAAATAACAGTTAGTCCATCATAAACATATATATAGCAATAACATCTGAAGGAAATATCTATGCTATCAGAAAGCATGTCAGAAATCAATTATCACCATACAATGTATCATCATATCACAAAGTGAATCCAATGTTGCTCAAAATCAGCAATCAAAATATCCAAACCAAAGTACCAAAGTCAAAGAGTGTGAAAACATGCAAACAAAAAACATAAGCATAAATGGAGGGGTACTACATCCTCCCCCCCTAGGATCAAGCTTTCTCCTGAAAGCCTACGAACAGATAGGGATAAAGTTCCCTCATGCGTGTCGCATCCTCCCAAGTAGCAGAAGCCTCATGGCTAGGATCCTATTGGACCCTCACTTGATCAACATCTCGACCCCTGAGACCGAGCGTTTGGCGCTGTAGAATGGCCACAGGCTCCAAAGTATGTTGCCCGTCCTCTACCTGTAATGCATTCCAATCAAGTACATGAGAAATGTCGAGATGATATGGTCTAAGAACTGATACATGGAAAACATCATGAATACGTGACAAACTAGGTGGTAAGGCGAGTCGATACGCCACAAGACCAATCCTCTCTAGGATCTCAAATGGCCCAATGAAACGAGGCACAAGCTTAGAGCCTTTTCCATAACGGATTGGACTCTTTCGCGATCTCACTCGAAGAAACACTCTATCATCAACTGCAAACTGTCGGTCTATCCTATGCGCATCGGCATACTTCTTTTGCCTATCCTGTGCTGCTATCAAATGTTCTCTAATACGGTCAACCTGTTGCTCCATGTCTCGAAGCATCTTGGGACCAAGTAACACTATATCCTCAAGTCGATCCCAACTTAGTGGAGTTCGACAAGGACGTCCGTATAATGCTTGAAATGGTGGCATACCTATGGAACTCTGATATTCGTTATTGTAAGAAAATTCTACTAAATACAGATAATCCTCCCAACGTGATTGTTGGTCTATTACGTACATTCTGAGCATATCCTCTAATATTTGATTAACTCTCTCTGTTTGTCCATTGGTTTGAGGATGATACGCTGAACTAAAGTTCAACTGTGTACCTAGAGCATGTTGTAATGAAGTCCATAGGGCTGATGTAAATATGAGATCTCTATCCGATATAATCCTATGAGGAATCCCATGCAATCTAACTATGTCCTCCATGAATATCCTAGCTATGGATGAAGCATTGTAAGATGATCGTACTGGTGAAAAGTGAGCCACCTTAGTCAATCGGTCAACAGTTACCATAATGGCATCATGTCGACGTGATCACGTAGGTAACCCTACAATAAAGTCAACAGATATAATATCCCATTTCCATTCTAGAATGAGATGTGGCTGCAATAATCCAGCAGGATGTTGATGCTCAGCTTTGACTCGCTGGCATTCAAGACATCTCGATACATAGTCAGCACTATCACGTTTCATACCAGGCCAGAAATACAATTGCCGAAGATCCGCATGCATTTTCTTAACACCTGGATGAGCTGAGTACGAAGCTCGATGTGCTTCAGTCATAATCAATGTACGAAGACCCTCAAAATGTGGTACATAGATACGACCTAAATGCCGTAATATACCATCTGGTTCAAGGATATACCCTGCAAATCGACCTTCTAAAGGTCTACCGGATTCAATCTCTGACTTTACTTCCTGATACAATCTATCAATAGGAAGTACTACTAATATTTGACCTCTCAAATCTACTTCAAGAGTAGTAGCAGAGATCTCATGTCGATGTCGACTAAGAGCGTCAGCCACTACGTTCTCTTTTCCTTGAACATATCTCACTTCAAAATCATACTCACACAAGAACTCCATCCACCGTCTTTGTCTAGCATTCAAGTTAGGTTGCATAAAAATGTATTGTAGACTACGCCGATCAGTATGAAGTTCGAAACGGTGACCCAATAAGAAATGCCTCCATCGAACTAATGCATGCACTACTACAGAAAGTTCCAAATCATGAGTGGGATAGTTTAATTTGTGATCCTTGAGTTTGCGAGACTCATAAGCAATCACACACCCATCTTGCATCAGAACTGCTCCCAAACCCTCTAAGGATGCATCCGTGCAAACCACAAAATCCTTAGTAGGATCAGGAACAATTAATATAGGCGCATTAGTCAACTTTTCTTGAAGCGTCTGAAAAGCCAACTGACACTGCTTTGTCCAAACAAAATTCTTCCCTTTTCTCTAAAGAGAAGTAATAGGATGACCAATTCTAGAAAATCCCTCAACAAACTGCCTATAATAACCAGCTAGACCCATAAAACTACGCACTTCACCTACATTAGTAGGCACGGGCCAATCTACAATAGCTTGAATCTTTGAAGGATCCACAACAATACCTTTTCCAGAAATCACATGTCCAAGGTATTTTACTTCAGTTTGAAAGAAGTCACACTTCTTCAAGTTTGCATACAATTGATTTTCCCTTAAACATTGCAATACCTGTCTCAAGTGTTCTTCATGCTCCTTCATGTTTCTCGAATAGATCAAAATATCATCGAGAAATACAAGGACAAACCGATCAAGGTATGTACGAAAAACACCATTCATTAAACTCATATATACTGATGGTGCGTTCGTTAACCCAAACGGTACTACTGTGAATTCGTAGTGCCCATAACGAGTTTGAAATGCAGTTTTATGAATGTCTGCTTTAGCAATTCGCAATTGATGGTAACCAGATTTCAAATCGATTTTAGAGAACACATTAGCTCCCTTGATCTGATAAAAAAGATCATCAATTCTAGGCAAAGGATAACGATTCTTAATCGTAACCTTGTTCAATTGACGATAGTCAATGCATAGTCTAAGTGACCCATCCTTCTTCTTTACAAAGATGACAGGTTCTCCCCAAGGGGAAACAATAGGACGAATGAAACCCTTTTCTAATAATTCCTCTAACTGGATACGTAGCTCCTCTAACTCCTGAGTCGTCATTCTATATGGAGCTCTAGATATAGGCTCTACTCCAGGAACTAGATCAACTCTAAAATCAATATCCCTCTTCGGAGGCATTCCAGGTATATCATCAGGAAACATGTTAGCGAATTCCCTAAGAATAGGATGATCATCAAGAGATATCTCTCGACTCTCACCTTCTTCCAAATTAGTAACTTTTGTTGCGAATAGTTGACAACCCTGACGAAGACATCTCTTTAATTGCATAGCAGATATCATCCGCAAAGAGATAGGTCTTTGTATACCTATGATTTCCACTTTCGCACCTAAATCATTAATGCAACTAAATTTCTTAAGTCGACAGTTAATCACAGCATGATGAGATGTTAACCAATCCATACCTAAAACTATGTCATACGATCCTAAAGGTGTAACATGAAGATCTACTAAGGTAGTTAACATTCCAATTTTAAGTTCACAATTATGTACTAAGTTCTCTACCGCTACTTTCACCCCAGAGGTGAATTCAACCTGCCACTTACCACCTTGCTTTACCGCCACAAGACCACATCGCTCAACGATGGTAGGTGAAATAAAGGAGTCGGTAGCTCTGGAATAAAAAAGAATGGAAACACTAACACCATGTAACTTACCTGAAGTCTCAACCACTATATTCTGGTGATCGGCTTGGCGGTCATTAACTGCAGCATAAATTGTATGTGATCGTCCTGCATCACCCACTATAGGCTCTGAAACTGTAGGTCGAGGCCCAAAACCAGTAGAACCTCTCATCGGACACTGCCTAGCAATGTGTCCCTGCTGACCACACGAGTAACAACCTATGCCTCTACCAAATCCCCTGCCACCCGAAGGTACATTGGATTGCTGGAAACTACCTCTACTGACAGTAGACTGAGCACTCTAAGCAGGCTGATCTTGTCTATTGCACTTGTTGCGCCACCAGTTGCTATTCTTTCCTGACTGCGGGCTATTACCTTGTTGTGGTTGTGGATTATTATTTTTTTGAGGTGTACGTTGTTGCTGCTATTGCCCACCCTTTGAGGGTGTCTGTTGGTTCCTAGAAGAACCCCCTATCTGTGCCTATCCACCCCGTGCACTAAAACCTGCTACAGGAGCACTGCCTATATGTACTCTTGTGTGGCCACCTAAAGCCATAACAAGATTCTCTTCCACTATTCAAGCCTTCTCCACAGCAACTTCCATAGTCTTTAGCTCAAAGACTCTGACTCCACCACTAATGCAGGCGTTTAAACCCCTGATGAAGTGTTGTACTAGCATAGGCTCATCATCGCCAATACCTGCATACTGCTTGAGTTCATAGAATCTACGTTCATATTGCTCAACAAATAGAGCCAACTGACGTAAATCATGGAACTCGTCAGCCCATCGTTGCCTCCAGTGTTCTGATAGGAACCGTGCTCTAAACCTCTCCAGGAACATCTCCCAAGACACTGACCCAATATCTAAGTGGAGCTTCTGCTCCTCCAGGCGCCACCAAGTAGAGGCGAATCCTCTCAGGTGCATGATAGCACATCTCGCCCGGGTATTGCTACCATATGGGTGCATGGTGAAACATATACCCAAGTCCAATAGCCAAGTCTCAGCCTCTAAACCACCTCCTGTACCATCAAAAGTAGGAGGGCGTGCCCTCAATAAATCCCGCATATGTCCTGCAGTAATAGCATCCTGATGCACTGTATCATCTACTCTCCTTGGAGATCTATCACGCTCTTTAACAACCTCCTGCTCAACTTCCTGTCTAGGTCCAAGTCGAGCTAGGACCTCCTCTAATAAAGGACGTATCTGTGAACCCTCTACTCCCGACTGTTCAAGATTATGTCCCTCATTCCTCTGATCCAACTGCTCTGCCTGATCACTCTGATGAGGGCTCAGAGGGGGAGTAACCTAAGGGATTGGCCCTCGGCCTCCACCTCGACCTCTACCATGACCTCTACCACGTCATCTAGGCATGATCCTACACATGAACAATAACGAGTATCAGATACTAAACAACTAAGGCTAACAGATAGCGACACTACGTACTAGGTCAACCTAATGGGCCCGCGATTACCCAGAGCGTCCAGTGTTAGAAACCTTGGCTCTGATACCAATCTGTAATGCCCCATCTTATAACCTAAGGAATGTTGCAATTGTTTATGAGGTGAACATTTGTAAAATTTAATTGTAAACTGGGGACCCAACGGAGTAAGGTGCACGTTCCACCCAACCATGTGGTACCCGTAGGTCCACCCCCCGTGCTAGGAGATAGTAATATGGTTACCTAGACATAACCTATTCACCCTAGACACAAGTACATAACTAACTGATGGTTACATTGCTTCCAGAATTAAGATAATAAAATGTGCTAAATATACAAGGTAAACTATTATTTTAGGTGGAGTGTCATCACAATGTTGCAAAGGTTACCCTGGTGTTTCTTCCTAGGTTTCGGCCCCCAACATGGTTACCCTGGTAACCTCTTACGAAACTCGGCCCCATTTGCAAAATATTGCGGATTCGAATATCTTTTAAGGTAACAAGATATCGATTTTCCATTCCAGGCCTTCTCATCTTATACTCAAGACTGAACTAGCTCTAGAGTCTATAAGCGAGGCATAATAATCTTATTAAATATTTTAATCTAACTATTGTGTTGTTTAGTTTTCACTCACTTACTAACTCTTTGTAAGTTACCCTGGCACCACTTTGTGTGCCGGCCCTCACACAGAGCCACTCCCCTAAACATAATAAAGGAATCTAAGTTTCTTTGACTAAGGTCAACAAGGTGTACAAACAAACAACATATAATTCTACACTTTTCATAACGAACATCAAGTCTATGTTTATAAAATCAGGTGTCTAAACATCATACAAAAATCATGTACACAACCTTAGTCAACACAAGAATTCTACTTAAACAATCACAACTCCCATGTTATACGACTTGTCTGGAAGACTTGTACATCTAAAACATACCCAATTTGCCCAATGAAAAGGAAACACAAATTTAAAGCAAATCAGGAAATCTAACATCTACTATTTGGATTTACTAAATCCAGTCATTTAATAAGAATTAACAAGAAATTATAACAACTTGATTGTAATTCTTTTCCCATACAATAAAGAAAATTAAATCAATTTATTTTAATATTTTTTTTAACTTCCTCAATTTCATATAAAAATAAAAACTAAATTTTGTCTTTCATTTATAATGTTTAAAAAAAAACTAGTTAATCTCATACCTAACATGTATTTATACCCAAAGATATTCTCATTTCACTACTAAAATAAATGTGAATTTCAAATTTTGCTTAAATAAATAAATATATATATTACAAATATATTTATATATATACACACACATATATATATAAATATTATTAATAACAAAAGACCCTAATTCGAAAATCATATTCGAATAAATTTATACTTCAAAATTTCCGTATTCCATTAAAAAAATAACAAAAGTTTTAAACATTATTCGGTTGTGTATCATACAACCCACGGTTTTATGCGCAGCCCTCCCCGTATGGGGAGGCGGCTGTGTGACAGTCGCGCGCTGCCTGTGAGGGCAGCGCCGGCTACCTCCACAGCCGTCGCCCCATATGGGGGTGGCTGTGGGGTAGCCCCGTGGCCCCCTTAACAACCATTTATTTTAAATAAAAAAATTAAAATACAAAAACAAAAATTTAAGTTTTAATACTGCATTTTCTAGGTTTAATTCATTCTCAAAAAAAATTCAAAACCCCCGTTTCACCGGTACGGTGATTTCAATTAAATATTCATTATTTAATAAAATTTCATAACCCTATATATAAATATATATTTATATATTTATATATATAAAAATATATTTATATATTTATATATATAAAAATATCAAACATCATTATCATATACAGGAAAAAAAATTTGGTAAAACTTTCTACAGGAACAGGGAGAACAAATAAATTCTGTACAATTTACTCTTAATATAATAGTTTCATCTACAATTTTTTTTTTTTATATATCAAAACCCCCATATTTTTTTACCAGATTTAACAAATGATAAAACATAAAAATCCTTCCAAGATTTGTTAATTCTTTTCCTCTCTAAAATTTTCTACTGTTTTAACAAATCTTTGTGTTACTCATAGATTCCTCTATGATACTATGTTTTCACATTTTCAAGAAAGAAAATTAAATTTCTATAGAATTATTTTACAAAAAAAGGTCTCCGAGAAGAAATACATAATTCACAATACAAATATTTCTTCAGACAATTTTTTTTAAAGAAAACAAAATTAAATATTGAGAAAAATACATGTTCTCCTGTGGTTTGAAGAACTTAGTTGTTGAAGGGAGAAACTTTTGCCTGTAGAGTGCAATCCTCCAAAGCTTCTCCAAAACACCAAATCCAAAAGAAACTAACACCAAACCAAAGAGATCTTCCATAAATATACAACAATACAAAAAGGGAAATCATAAAATTCTTTGAAAGCAATTTTAACAGCTCCCTATTCTTTCAATCTCCGTGAAGAAAAAGGTAATCTTCTATTTCCCCAAATCCCAGATAACATATGAGAAAATCTTCAACGAAAAAGCAATAAATTCACTGGCACACATGTCGAGAAGAAAATATCTTCCAACCACTTACGGGTAATTCTTTCTTTCCTCTTTTTCAAGATTTGCATGCTTTTTTTTAAATAATTTAAAATTTTAATTTTCAAAAATACAAATTTCCCTTTTCTTTATTTAATTTATTTATCAACTAAAATATCATTTCCACATAATAAAGCAATTTTAATTTTATTTATTTATTTATTTAATTAAATGAATTTAATCTCAATGATTAAATTACTTAACCAAACAAACTAATTAATTAATTAAATAAAATGTAAAACTTTATTTCCAACATTTAAAATTAATTTAAATCAATAGTAAATTAAAGAATAATAAACTATTATTAAATTGACAAAATTTTCCTTTCAAGCAATTGATCCAATCAGGGACAAACAAGACAACCAAAAACTCCAAACTAAAACTGACGATGTACTGTGACTGGGTTTAAGACTAGACTAGGATAAACCATGTTACTACCTCCCAATCAACATTTCCGTTGAGTCTTGACACGCTCAAACCTGAGTAACCAGGTGGAGTTGGTGTCATGTACCTGCAATCCTGCAATCAACAAATAACATGCATATATATATAATCCATTGTACAAACACACCGTGCGGAGAAAATCACGGAAATCATAGGGCACTCACAAGCGAGTGATGTAACTCCGTTCTCCACACCAATACACGTCACATCAGACTAAAAAATTAAATAACAGTTAGTCCATCATAAACATATATATAGCAATAACATCTGAAGGAAATATTTATGCTATCAGAAAGCATGTCAGAAATCAATTATCACCATACAATGTATCGTCATATCACAAAGTGAATCCACTGTCGCTCAAAATCAATGATCAAAATATCCAAACCAAAGTACCAAAGTCAAACAGTGTGAAAACATGCAAACAGAAAACATAAGCATAAATGGAGGGGTACTACACCCTAGGAGTTAAAAAATATCATTGATAAGTTTCTGTACCTTAAGAGTTATTTTACTAATAGCAAGGTGCAACATGTGTACAGAGAAGGGAATAAGTTTGTTGATTGTACTGCCAACGAGGCATTGAGGTGTATGGGGTGGACTCATTGGGTTAATAATAATTTGCTGAGGTCTTTAAGGGACATGATTCTAATTTTTTTTTTTTAAATGATTACAACTTACAAAGTTGAGGGTTGGAAGTGGCAGGGGATGCATTGGAGATCTTGTGATTTTAATGGTATGCAAATTAATGATGAGTTATGTGGTACGGTCTCGAGCTTGTTGATCTTCTTTGGAGGTAAAAATAATCATTATATCCTTCTCGAGATGATCAAGGCTCATATGGATATTATCAAGTTGTGGAGGGACATCAAATCCAAATGTGTTGATATGACTAATGTCAGGTCCTCCCGTAATTATGAAGATTTGCAAGGTAAGAATTAGACTTTAATTATTTGTAAAAATAATTATGAGATCGTGGCTTCGGGAATTGTGTCTTTGGCTTCCCCTAAAAAAAAGTTCTTGATTTATGGGCTCATTTTGAAACTTTGAGGAAAAGAGTCTTCTACAAGTCTGGTAGGGAGTCGAAGAGGTGTGTGGTTATGAAGAATAGCTTGCAACATTCAAAAAACTTTTAGAGTGCTAAGATGGGTGGGCTGAGGAAGCGCATGGAGCCTCTGAATTGCCAGGTGCTCAAACAAAATGCGGACTTGTGGAGATTGTTTGAAAATGTGGACATGTTTCCTTTCTTCGAGTTTATGAAGGGCTACAATGAGATCCTTACTACCAAATTCAAAAAATCATGGAGGAAGGGAAATGTTGCTATTGGTGTTGTCAAGTTTGAAGTGATGGAAAGGTTTATTGTGGAAGCTACAAGATTGCATAATCAAGGTATAAAGGTGGCAAAGAAGAGTGGGGTCAACTATCAGATGTTTGTGGAAAAGTTTCTTCATAATGGGGAGAATCTGAAACACTTCCAAAATGGGTATACGAGGTTAGAGCTTCCGCCTCCTTACAACCTGGTGAGTTTGTTTGTTATGAGGTATTTTACGCTAGAAGATACATGTATGTGCATTCGTATCATTTTCCATTGCTAAATCATATTAAAGGCATGGTAAAATAATTAATTTTCCCTTTTACTTATTATATCCCCTACAAATTAACATAGAGAAAGGTGCTAGCCCTCCCCTGCATCAAGGTTTGATGCTTGCTTTGTACAAGCATGCTCTTGCACTAAACCCTCTTGTTGCCAGAAATGATAATCAAAACTAAAATGATGGTGATAATGTTGAACCCCCCGAGGATGCAAACCCTACTGAGGAACCTAATCCGCGTCCACCTCCCATTGTTGTTGCTAGAATGGTGTTAACCCCAGCTAAAATCCCTTCCCTTGTTGCTATATGCGTGAATCTTTCTACCCCTGTGGATCATAAAATTGTTGTTAAAAGTTCCATTGAGTCAGAGCTAGTGAAAGCGACTCTAGAGAAGAGAAAACATTCTCCTCTTCTCCTAGATTTTCCGAAGTCTAAGAAGATTAAAAAAGATCTGAACACTCAAAATGAAGTTATTAGAATCAGTGAAGATAAAGAGGGCACACAAAATGAGGACTTGAAAGAAATGAAGCAGGGTCAAGGTAGTGATGGTCGTAGGTTTGCACGCTTGGCAAAGGTTGCTTCCAAGGATAAGAAAGGAAAATAAAAAATCTTTGTGAATGAAGAGGAAGAGTTGGAAATTGAAGAATTTGAAGCCCACATTGATGAATATATTGATGGGATGGAGTTTGAGGATACTACTTATGAAATGGGTGAAGAGGAATCAGAAGAGGAAAATGAAGATGATGAAGAGGAGAAAATTGAAAGGGAGGAGGACCAAAAGAATAATACTCTGACTGTTCCGGATACTGGGAATACTGGCAATGATAATATTGTTGATGATTCTAGCATGGATTATATGAAAAGAAGACTGACATATATGATGGTATAGATGGATGACATGGACAAAGCCTTGGTCATGTTGATGTGAAGAGCAATGATTAGTGCAGTTTCTAGACAAACTAAAATTACCAGGAGGTTGAAAAAGTTGGTGAAGTCTGACGATTTGAAGGTGCTAGATGAATTAGAGGGACCAGACTAGAGGGAGTATATCTCCCTAATTGGTGAATATTGGGATCTTTTGGGAAAATCCGAGTAATGCCTTTCTCTTTTGTTGTTGTTTAATGGATGCTCTCCTTTTTTTGTCTTTCTTCTTTTAGATTTCGAACTGCTATTTCATAATAGCTTTGTTATGGTTTAGGACTTGTTGGTACATGGTGGATTTGATTAATGGCCTATGTAGCATGAAGTACTCTAGCAGTAACCATATTTTTTTGATTAATTATGGTTGTTCTATGGTTATGGTTATGATATATGGCCTGTGTGCCACCCTGGATGTTGTTTTTTATGCTGGCTGGTGGTGTTGTTTCCCACCTTGTTTTTCCTTTTTGTTGTTGTGGTTGTAACCATGGGATCAGGGCCATTTCCCTGCTTATCTAATCAAAAACATGATGTTATAATATAAAGTATTCACTTAATCAACTCAACATTAATTAAGCCTTTGTAATTTTATACTATAAAATTTGAGAGTAATTTTGTAGTGCCCCTCCGTGTCGGTTGTTCTGAACTTGTGTGTGAGTTTTTGGGTGTGCTTCATTGATTACTGTGTTATTTGATTTTGTGAAAAATATAATATGTTAGTAATCATGTTTAAATAATTAATTAAATCATAAGTGATTTGCAAGGTTATTTAAAATATGATTAGAAATTAAAATAATAATCAATTAAATTAAATCAAATGATCAAATTAAACTAATTCGTTAAAAGTAAAAGTGATATTATTAGATAAATTGATTTAAATTGTTGTGTTAAATTGAAGTTAATAATAATTATGAACAAAATAATCTTGAAAAGATAATTATTATAATAAGAAATTTAAATGGATAAGGAGATAGGAAGCTGAAGTGTTTTAAAGCAAGAAAATAAACTTCACCTTTAGAGCATTTGGAAGTCGAAGAGAACTGTAGAATATGAAAAATAAATAAATAAATAAAGCATAAAGTAATTAATAAATAAATAAACAAATAAAAAGCTCAATTTTGTGGATTTGAAGGTATTTAAAATTTATTTTGGAGAAGTGACTTTTGGTATCCACAGGAAGAGGAAATGGAAGAGACTTTTTGTGTGTGATTTTATTTAGGGGATTTTTGTTGGTAGAGGGTTGGCATTCTCTTTCCAACAGATTTTGGAGAAATTGGCAGTCATTTTTCTGATATAGTAGTGCATTATTTTTCTATTATTATTCTGGAGAATTTATTGAGGAATAAGGTTTAAGTTTGAGGGAGGATCTTGGAACTACGGCTAGAAACAATCGTTAGCGGAGGATTGGATCGGCAAGAAGGATAAAGCTTCTGCAGTTTTCTCCAAGCGCAGGACGCCAGATTCTCCTTCTTCTTTTAAATTATCTTCTTTCTATAGCATCAAATGAAATAAGAATTCTTTGTTGCGAATGAAATTTTCTCCTGGATTTGAAATTTAATGCATATAGAAAATTCTTGAATCCTTAGAAACGTTTGGACTGTTTTTCTATAAAGAAAATTTTACTGGGGTTTGGGATTGTTATTGATTTATAGTGAAATATTGTTGGGATTCTGGAATTGAACAGTGTTACTGTAGTTTTGTGTTAAAAATAATAATTAAGCAATAAAAGAAAATGTCATGTCTGGGAATTCGGGGTTGTGTAAATCCTCATATGTAGATAAATTTTACAAATATCTTCTGTGTTTAAATGTTTATATTGAAACAGAAAAATTGTACAATTGAAATTTATTTCTCTGTATTCGAAATATTTTTGTATGCAATATATATATGTATATATATATATATATATAGATATCAGATATATATATATATAGATGTATACACACATATATATATATATAAATGTAAAGAAAGTATAAGAAAAATTTAATTTAATTAAGATTCATATTTTTCGCCATATTAAATTTGATTTGAAATTATTTAAAAAAAATGCAGACTGGGTGATGGTTCGGCCTCGGCCGTACCCACCACCCAGCCAGCAGTGGTAGTGGTGCGGCAGCCTACGGGCTACCACGGCAGCCCGTCGGACTGCTGTGACAGTCCGTAGACTGTCGCGGCCGGGCCCTTCGTCCATGCTTTTGGTATGGGATTTAATTCCCATTTAAAAGGGTATATGGTAATTATTGTTTAAAACAAAAATTTTATATAAATTTTAATGCGTATATAAACTATTATGAATATATATATATATATATATTTATATATATTCAGTAAATTATTTAATTAGATTTCATTAATTTAATTGTTAATTTTATCAATTATTTATGTCTGTAAGCAGTATGGTTATTTTCTGGTATGATCAAAATAAAATTTTATTATAGTGAAGATATGCAAATAGAAAGGAACTTCTATTAATTTGATAAATTGTGAACTTTGATAGGTTAATATAAGGGAAATTTGTGAATATATATGTACCAACATTGATCGTTTTATTTTAAATGTGTATATGGTGGAAATAGAATTTAATATAGAATTGAATAAGTTATCTTTTTATTCTTATTTTGTGAAGTTGTAGTTTTGTAGACTTGTTGGATTCTGAGAAAAGATCTATTCTCTTTCTACTTTCCCTCCTCGAAAAGAATTAAAATATATAGATATGTAGTGGTTTTAAAAGGTATTTATGTGTGTAGATTTATTTAGATAGATTTAAGATTTTAAGGTGGTAAGTTCTAATATGTAGTTTAAGTATTTAGAGTATTGTCGTTATCATCATTTTAAAGTATAAACAATTGGTCTTAAGTGGTTCTCACAATTAATTTAAATATTGGAGGTGAATGTTAAGTTAGTATGATGAAAGGGGAAATTTAAATGTATGGGCATGATTAGTGATTGATTAGGGTATTCTTGAATTGGATAGTTTATTGGTGAATGGGATTTTAATCTTTTGAAAATTGACTTTCTTTATATTCATTTAATGGTAGATTGTAAGTTCTCTTTATGGATAAGTCTTTTAGAATACTTGTGATGGGTATCATAAATTGTTTTAGTTAACTGAGTAATTTAGATGGATAAATTGTATTTGAAAGTTGACGTTCTTTAGTGAATTAGTATTGAATATATATGTATGTTTAAGGGTTAATTTGATGTTTCCAATTGATGTGTCCTCCTTTACGTTTGCTTGGTTTCAAAAAAAAATGATTTTTTTATTCTGTTGGGTTGTGTCGATTTATGAGTGATTTGATGGACCCTTTCATTGTGTATTTTCTCGAGTTTGCGTGAGTTGGGAATCCTCTTTAATTTTATTTGTTTAACCCTGCGTGGTGAATTCTTGGATTTGTTTGGAGTTGTGGGGGTCTTATTAATTGATTTTGTGGTGGAGTATTTTGGATACTAATGTGATGCTTGGTTGTGATAAGTTTATGATTCTTGTCGTATGCAATCTTTCCACTTGTATTATTTTGGTGAAACATTAAATTATATTGTTGTTATGTTTATTCTGTCAAAAGTCATTTGTTTACCAACTGCACAGGTATCTTGTGAGGAGGAAATTGAGGTCTCCCTTGGATGACTGGTTGCATGCTTTTACCTCTGTTGTTGAAGGATTGTGTATGGATGGTTTCGTGTTGGTGTGGATTCTTTTGGAGACTAATTTTGATTCAAGGAATCCTTTGCCATGTAATTTGTGTTGTTTTGTTTATGAGTTGTGGATAGTTGATCTTCTTGAATTTCTGATTTATTTTGTATCGAAGTTGATTATGTAGTCTGGATGGAGTTGTTGATCTTATTTTGATGTATTCACTCATTATATTTGAATTGAAAATAGTTCTTGTGGCCTTGCAATTATTGTTGTCAGTTCTTTGATGGGGAAACCCTAGTGTAAACTTTTTGAGATACTTCCAGAGGCTTGAGATGATTGTCAGTTGATGTTCTTCCTTTATGTTCCCTTGATGTGGCAGGTGTTTTGGTTTCATGATTTTAGAAGGGTTGTATAGGAATTGTTGAGACTTTGATTATGTATTTATAGCGAGATGGGTAATGCCTCGCATGCTTCTCAGTTGTGATCTAATATTTTTGTTATGTTGTACAACCCTTGGTTTCTTGGTTTTTTTATGTTGTTGGGTCTCTAGAGAGAGTGGCTCCTCATGGGGGTCGGCGCCCTGCTTAAGGGGAAGGGCACAAGATAACCCACGAGTGAGTTAGTAATCAAGTGAAAACCTAATAATTAACTTAGGAGGGTTGGGTAGTAATATCATTATAAGATTTTTAAAAAATGGATGCCTCGTCTTCATTAGTGCTTCCGCAGACTAATGGAAGGTTGAGAAGGTTGTGGCTGGCAAGGTCGTGACCTCGTCTTCACGAGAGGTTTACGGCTCCGCATGAGTCACCCTATGGACCGGCGCCTCCAGTTGGGAGGAAGGGCACAGGATAGCCATAGATGGAACCGGCGCCTCCAGTTGGGAGGAAGAGCACAGGATAGCCCATGTAGGACTATGATGACACTCTCCCCTAGTTGCCCATGTGTTTTACTTTATTGTGTTCCTCTGGAAGTAGGTTGTGGGAGTTGGTTTAGATTGTTGATATATGGATTTATATTGATTTGTAATTATTGCCTTAATATATCTTTGGTGTACTTTGTGGTCTTGTATGATCTCATTGATATTTGACTTATGACTTTATACTCTTATGGTGCTGTGATATGATGTTATCGTATTGTTTAATTGCAATTTGGAATTGTATTATGTTTATTAATTCAGTTTGATTTGGAAGTGTTTCATGATTATCTTTTGGTTACTTGTTTACTGGTCATTGCTTTGATTTATGTAATGAGATTTATGATTTTAAGTTATTTTGTTGACTCTTGGATGTTGTTGATTATGTCATTGTAATCCTTGAGTTTTATGATACTTTTGTATGACGTTGAGTCTTGTGGTTCCCTATTTGGATGTTCTTGGTTGAGGACTCTTTCTTGTCAGCCCCTTTAGCACGGGGGTGGGTCTTTGGACCCACATGGTCGGGTGGAACGTGCTAAGCACCCCATTGGGTCCCCAATCGAGGATTGAGAGGTGCGGATTGGTGCTGTTGCGGCGACTCCAGAGTTGTATTTGTCTTGGAGCCAGTTATGATATTGTGCATCATGTTATCTTGTTGTATGGTTTCCATTCATGATTGGAATCACTTTTGTATCATTGTATCTCTAGAACATTGTACTGTAATGTAATGTTAAACTTGGTGTGGATAATGGCCATGGCAGTTATTATTCAATGTGTTAAGTTAATCATGCATATGTTGTATTTATGTACACAGATGGTTTCTTATCAATGCTTTATCATGTATGTGCTATATTTGTTAATGCTTATTTTGTTATGGATTATATCTTTGGCTTTTATTCTTTATTGTCGTTGTGTGGATCTAAGTCTCGTAATGACTCCTCGTGTACCCCCAAGGGATGTATGTGTTAGTGAATCTGCTTAAATGAAATTCATGTCATGACTTAATGTGTATTACATGTATGTTATGTTATCTTAAAAATAAAAAAAATAAAAAAAATTGCAGTGATTATTGTTTGTTTGTCCTTTGGGGTTCACACGGCGGGGCGTTACAAATTTAGTTGTTTTAGGAATCATTTTAAATAAAAGAAACTTGTAATTTTTATATATTATGATTATAGATGAATGACAATGTCTTGAAACTTAAAGATTTATAAGATGAATAAGTAACATTCACTAAGAATGCCATTATGATAATTGATCTTAAAAAATGCAAATAATAATAATAATATATTGAAATAAATAAAATGTAGATAATTTTTGAAGTCAAATCTTTTAATAGCATATTCATTATTTATAATTGTCTAAAATAATTAATAAAAATATTTTTAAAATATTCTTTATATGTTGAAAGATAACTAAATAGTTGACAAAGAACATAGGCACAAGACATTAAAACCTTTCTTTTTATAATCTTTGAATGAGTTAACCATTGGTACACAAATATTTAATACATAATTGAATTAAGAAAAATAAATAAATAAAAAGAAACATTATGAAACACATCAAGATAATTAAATTAAGAAAACACAATCTTGAATGATGTGATGTTATAATATAAAATATTCACTTAATCAAGTCAATGGAAAAAAATAGTTAATGTTATAGTAAAACCATTTATATAATTTTGAATAATATAATGTTATAATATAAAGTATTCACTTAATTAAGTCAGCAAAAATAAATAATTGTTATTAGCCTTACGACGCTTTTATATTTCTTTTTATAAAACCTATCAACAACTTTATATTTTGTTGACAAATATGGGTTGTACTAGCTGTGCAACCTTAGAAGAAAAAATATAGAACATTAATTAAACCTTTGTAATTTTATACTATAAAATTTGAGAATAGTTTAGTTGTTTTGATAATCATTTTAAATAAAAGAAACTTGTGATTTTTTATATATTATGATTTCAGATGAATGAGAATATCTTGACATTTACAAATTTATAAGATGAATAGGTAACATTCACTAAGAATGTCATTATGATAATTGATCTTCAAAAATGCAATTAATAATAATTTACTACTAAAACAAACAAAATATAGATAATTGTTGAAGTCGGATCTTTTAATAGCATATTCATTATTTATATTTGTCTAAAATAATTAATAGAAACATTTAAAAAAAAAAAATTATGTGTTGAAAGATAACTGAGTAGTTGACAAAGCACATAGGCACAAGACATTAAAACCTTTCCTTTTATAATATTTGAATGAGTTAACCATTGGTACACAAATATTTAATACATAATTGAATTAAGAAAAAATAAATAAATGAAAAGAAACATTATGAAACACATCAAGATAATTAAATTAAGAAAAAAAATTCTTGAATGATATGATGTTATAATATAAAGTATTCACTTAATCAACTCAATGAAAAAAAAATAGCTAATATTTAATAAAAGTGTTTATATAATCTTGAATAATATAATGTTATAATAGAAAGTATTCACTTAATTAACTCAATAAAAAGTAAATAACTACTATTATAATAAAATTGTTTATATAATTAGTTAGCCTTATGAGGCTTTTATATTTTTTATAAAACCTAGCAATAGCTTCAAAGAGTAAGACCCCACCTCATATGTGATTAATACAACTCTAATTTGCTATATGTTTTTCTTTTAAATGGTTAGATATATTGCAGATGATAAATAAGGAAAGTAAAAGTGTTAGTATGAGAAGGGAAAACTATCGAGAGCAAATCAAAAGACTTCTTCTTGAGGATATAAATTTGACCCTTTTTTGGGCCTAGAAATAGATAGAGTTAATGTGTTGGAAGACTATGGTTGTAATGGTTGATTTTAAAGGGATAATTTATTTATGGTTTGTGAGGGCGTGTAATTGTGAGTCATGTGAGGTGTAAGTGGGGTTGGGTCTTGGGAACCCTTATCTAAGTTTGAAACTCGGATGGACCCTTGAATGGGCCTTTAAAGAGAGTTGTTGGTCAATTTTTTTGATTGGGGTGAAAAAATAGACCCCTTAGGATCTATACCTTAGAGGTAGGGACCAAATGGGCATGCAATAGTTCCCCTAGGACATGATTTAACTCCTGAAAAGACCTCATAATGGGGATTGACGAGTTTTGAGGTGAGGATGGGGTGGAAAAATAGAGGGGGTGTCCAACTGCATGTTATCCTCTTTAATGAGGAAAATAATCTCATTGATGGAGGGAGGTACACTCCACACCTCCCCCATCCAAGGGTTTCAATTTGAAACTCATATATATTTTGTGGAGGGAGAATGAGTAGGGTGTTACCCACTTCTCCTTTTGGAGAATTCTTGTTGAGTTTGGAGAGAAGATGAGAGGAGAGGAGTTGTCCCTCTTAGGAGATAGTGATCAATAGAGGTTGGCTTGGAGAGAAAAGGATGATAAAAGAGTTGAATCCCATCATTGAAGAAAAAATATAAGTTTTTACTTACTTCCATTCTCTTTTGTTTATTTTTTGTAATGTAATGCCCCGCCACATAACCTTAAAGAAAGACACAAACACAATGGAAGCGTAGCAATTTTTTTTTAAAAAGTGTAATAATAACACGTAAAGTGAACTACACTTAACGCATACATTCCCTAAGATACATGACAACGCATATGTACAAATCCCAATATACAAAAATAAACTAACCATAGCTTATAATTATTACTCATGATATAAATAAGATACATTCAATAACATTAAAATTATCACATAAGAAATAAAGTACATTAAAGATTCATTCTTACATTGCATTCATTCAATATAACATTTACAAGACTCATTTCCAAAATGAGGTAGATCATACAATATTGTTACAGTTACAAACTTACAAGAATCCTCCTCGAATACAAATGAGGAGTAGTACATATACAAGGTATCCAACTGATACAAAAGAACAAGAGAGATAGAACATATCAACTGATACACACGAGCTCTCCAATCTGGAAGATCTCATCATCACGAAAAATGAAATGGGGACCCAACATTCTATGGTGCACGTTCCACCCAACCAAGTGGTAGCCGAAGGCCCACCCCCCGTGCTAGGAGATAGTAAAAAGGCTCCCAAGGAAAAACCAGCAATCCTCTAGACATAGACAAAGTCAAGACTAGACTACACAAGTACAATACATAACATGATGGTTACATTGCTTCCAGAGTAAAAGAATCAAGTACATCAACTGAACAATTAAACCGTTTTCATAGGAGGAGTGTCACACATAATTTTCTATGGGTTACCCTGGCGTAACCTTCCTAGGCTACCAGACCCCCATCCTAGGTTACCCTGGCTACCTCTACTAGCCGCCGGACCCCCATACAAACTATGTTTCTCATCTCACCTCAAGCCTAAACAAGCACTTGAGCCATGAGAGAGACATTCATTATCTTTATTATTATGAGAGTTACCCATTCATTAGTTCTTTTTAAGTTATCACTTGAATAAACCCTAAGTGAATTACCCTGGCGTCCATTTATGTGTCAAACCCCCATAGAGAGCCACTCTCCTACTGACAACATAAGGATCTAATCCACAAACCATGGGTAGAAAAGGTGCACAAATCCGATAACAAATATCAACCATATTGTAAAGGAAAACACATCCCATTCATAGTAACCGGGTGTTCAAACTGAATCATACATCCTGTTACTATGTCCCAATCAACTATACCATTGGGCAATGGACACACTCAAACCTGTGAATCAAGGTGGATCTGATGTCATGTACCTGCAATACTACAATCAAAGCATATGTCGTACATATATATATAAATCATGAATCAAACACACCATGAAGAGAAAATCGTGGAATCACAGGGCGCTCGCAAGCGAGTGATGCAATCTCGTTCCCTTCACTAATATAGTGTCACATCAAAAATGACGAAGTTAAAACATCAATTAACTACAGATGAGCATATATCAATATCAACTCAAATAATCAACTATGCTAGCCAGAAAGCATGTCATAAACATTAAACATCCATATAGAGTTCCATCTCATCAAAATATAAAAACCATCATCACTCCAATGTTAGCGATCAAATAACAACAACATAGTATCATGGTCTATCAAAGTAAAAGCACTGTCAGAAAACATAAGCAAATCAGAGGGGTACTACATCCTCCCCCCTAGGATCAGGCTTACTCCTAGAAGCCTGCAAATAAATAGGGATAGTGCTCCCTCATCCTAGTCGCATCCTCCCAAGTAGTCGAAGTATCATCTCTCAGATCCTACTGGACCCTAATCTACTCAATATCTTGACCCCTGAGGAACAACTCTTGACGCTGAAGGACGTGCACGATTCCCAAAGAATGATGCATGTCCTCCACTAGAAACCTCTCCAACTTCACCCTGGTGCTCGGCCTAGCGATTATCTATCACGACAAACACTTTGTATGATCTACTTGCATCCTCTACTGTCGGCTCTGAAGTCATTGGCCTTTGAGTATAACCTGATGTGTCCTTATTGGGACACTTTCACGCTATGTGTCCCTGTTGGCCACAAGTGAAACATCCTGTACCTCTACTAAATCTTCTATCACTAGGAGGAGTACCAAATTGTTGAACACTGCCCCAGTTAACCATAGATTGTGAACTCTAGGCTGGTTGATCGATATGATCATGTTGAGATCGTTGCCAAATCTGATCTCTTTTCTTTTGGATCCAACTACCACCATATTGAGATTGAGAGTGTTGTTGTTGCTGACGACTTTGTGCAGGCACCTGTTGTGTTATAGGTGGTCCAGCTCTCTGAGCCTAGCCACTATGTGAAGTAGGTCCTATAGCTGAAGCACTTCCTATCTGCACTCTAGTATGGCCACCCAATGCCATTGTCAAATTCTCCTCCACCAATCTAGCTTTCTCTAATGATGTCTCCATGGTCTTGGGTTCGAAAACCCGTACAACACCATTGATCCCAGCATTTAATCCCCTAATGAAGTGTTGAACAAGCATGCCCTCATCATCACCAATGTCAGTAAACTGCTTGAGCTCGTAAAATCAATGCTCATACAGTTCCACCAACATGGCCATCTGTCGTAGAGCATGAAACTTGTCTCCATGACGCTGTCGCCAATGGTCAGAAAGGAATCTAGCTCTAAACCTCTCTAAGAACATATCCCAAGACACATAATTAATGTCAATATGGAGCTTCTGCTCCTCCAATATCCACTAGGTAGATGCAAAGTCTCTCAAGTGCATGATCGCACATCTGGCCTTGGTGTTGCTACCATAAGGGTGCATAGAAAAACACCTATCCAGGTCTATCAACCATGTCTTGGCCTCTAATCTATTTCCCAAACCATCAAAAGTGGGCGGATGAATTCTAAGTAGGTCTCTCATGGGTAAAAGTACAAAGTTGTGTCACTTTTTAGCCAACTTATCAACACAACTCAATTTAAGTATTTCTAACTAAAAAATCAATTTTGGTCAAACATATGATCTAGTAAGATTCATTCTAGCTAAGTTAGATGCTTCCACAACTTTTTCAACTAAAATTGTTGGCTAAAAATGTATGGAGCACCACTTTGAGTCCAATTTACCAAAAAAAATAAATTATTTGAAAAACTTGAAGTTTCAATAACTCCTACTAATGTAAACAACATTTTTAAAAAAATATAAAAATACCCTTTTGTAGATCCATAAGTGTAGTTTTCAAAAATATATTTATTTTAATAGTTTAATTATTTTTTATATTTTATATTTTATTTTTACTAAAAGTAGGTTTTCAACACAAAATATTAGGTTGATTACTATGCCAAGGAAAAATACTAAAACTTATTAAAAAAAATTGAAAAAAATATGATGCACTAGATAAAAGAATCTATTTTAAGATGGTATAATTTTGTTTCCATTTTAGATAAATATTTAATATGAAAGTTGACGTCCGATGAAAACAGTTGTTTTTTGATTCACGCACATTTTAATATTTATTTAAAAATATATATTTATCAAAATGGGAAAAAAATATATCCATGCACTAAAATTTCAAGTTATAAATACACACAAAAAATTTGAAAGAAAAAAAGTAAAATTTACTATAAAAAGTTTGACGTCCCATGCAACTTCATTTTTCAACATTTTATCAACAACTAAATTATAGTTTTAATTTATTAAAAACTAGTTTAAAATAATTTTTTATATTTAAAAAAATACAAACATAAAATATACTAAAAAATACATATTTCACTAGTTTACATCATTTCAAAATTCAAAACATATATGCCACTTTTAGTGATTCAAGTTTAAAAATTGGATCAGCTTGGTCGTTTCCTTTATAAAGTGTGACACAACTTTTGCTTTACCCTCATGTGAGCGGCTATGTCTACCTCTGGCTGTAGTGGTACCTCTCTCTCACCAATATTATTCTGATCTCTATTTTGCCCTGGCTCAAGGCGAGCAAGAGTCTCCTCTAACAAACAATGCAACTAAGCACCCTCGATCCCTCGTGGATCCCGATTCTGATCACCGCCTCCTAGAGCATATTGGGAAGCCTGATGTTCCTCACGATCTGAGTTATGGGGAACATGGGGAGGTGAATCATATTGAATACCTTTGTGACCACCTCCACGGCCACAACCACGACCTATATTACGACCTTGCCTAGGTGGCATGATCCTACACATACACAACAAGGTATGAGATAAGGTACACAAACTAAAATCCTACACAACTAACAGCTTAATAGGTTCAACATTATCCCAGAGCACCCAGTGTTTAAACTTGGGCTATGATACCATGTGTAATGCCCCACCACGTAACCTTAAAGAAAGACGCAAACACAACAGAATTGTAGCAATTTTTTTTTTAAAGTGTAATAATAACATGTAAAGTGAACTACACTTAATACATACATTCCCTAAGATACGCGACAATGCATTACATTTGAATCCCAATATACAAAAGTAAACTAACCACAGCTTATAATTATTACTCATGATATAAATAAGATACATTCAATAACATTGAAATTATCACATAAGAAATAAAGTACATTAAAGATTCGTTCATTCAATATAACATTTACAAGACTCATTTCCAAAATGAGGTAGATCATACAATATTGTTACAGTTACAAAGTTACAAGAATCCTCCTTGAATACAAATGAGTAGTACATATACAAGGTATCCAACTGATACAAAATAATAAGAGAGATAGAACATATCAACTAGTACACACGAGCTCCCTAATCTAGAAGATCTCATCATCATGAACATGAAATGGGGACCCAACAGTGTATGGTGCACGTTCCACCCAACCAAGAGGTACCCGAAGGTCCACCCCCTGTGCTACGAGATAGTAAAAGGGCTCCCAAGGTAAAACCAACAATCCTCTAGACACAGACAAACTCAAGACTAGACTACACAAGTACAATACATAACATGACGGTTACATTGCTTCCAGAGTAAAAGAATCAAGTACATCAACTAAACAATTAAACTATTGTCATAGGAGGAGTGTCACACATAATTTTCTATTGGTTACCCTAGCGTAACCTTCCTAGGCTACTAGACCCCCATCCTGGGTTACCTTGGCTGCCTCTATCGACTGTTGGACCCCGATACAAACTATGCTTCTCATCTCACCTCAAGCCTAAACAAGCGCTTAAGCCATGAGAGAGACATTCATTATCTTTATTATTATGAGAGTTACCCATTCATTAATTCTTTTTAAGTTATCACTTGATTAAACCCTCAGTGAGTTACCCTGGCACCCCTTTGTGTGCTAGACCCCATAGAGAGCCACTCTCCTACTGACAACACAAGGATCTAATCCACAAACCATGGGTAGACAAGGTGCACAAATCCAATAACAAATATCAACCATACTGTAAAGGACAACACATCTCGTTCATAGTAATCGAGTGTTCAAACTAAATCACACATCTTGTTCGTAGTAATCGGGTGTTTAAACTAAATCACACATCACATTACTATCTCCCAATCAACTGTATCATTGGGAAATGGACATGCTCAAACCTGTGAATCCAGGTGGAGCTGATGTCATGTACCTGCAATCCTGCAATCAAAGCATATGTCGTGTATATATATATATATATCATGAATCAAACACACCATGAAGAGAAAATTGTGGAATCACAAGGCGCTCACAAGAGAGTGATGCAATCCCGTACAGTGTCACATCAAAATTGATGAATTTAAAACATCAATTAACTACAGATGAGCATATATCAATATCAACTCATAATCAACTATGCTAACCAGAAAGCATGTCATAAACACTAAACATTCATATAGAGTTCCATCTCATCAAAATATAAAAACCATCATTGCTCCAATGTCAGCGATCAAATAACAACAACATAGTATCATGGTCTATCAAAGTAAAAGCACTTTCAAAAAACATAAGCAAATCAAAGGGGTACTACATGTAAGGTGGTGAAATGGTTGTATGGATCACTATTGAATATGGTAAGTGGAGAACCTATATGCATGTATTTTGACATGTTATACTATCCTTATCCCTTTTGTAAAAATTGAGAAGACTTCATTCATCATTTTGGGGTTAAAATGTTTCCTTGCTCGAGGGTATGGATAGAGCCCATGAGGCTTCATGATGTCATTACGGTATGAAGGAGAGAAAGAATTTCTCATTGGTGTATTATCATGTTAGAAATTTTACAATCTCAATTTTGAGGTGATTATCAACTTACTTTCTAATGTGATCCTTGTAAAGAACTTTGTTGCTTGTTTTCTTTTAAGAAAATTACTCTAGAGTGTTGTAAGTTTTAAAGAAATTACCCTTGTTTGATGATTTCAATTCTATGTACAAACTAGTGGTACTTATAGGAATTCTATACTAATAAACAAAGGAGTTTACATACTCAACTGATGTATGAATTTTAGGTTACATGCATTAATTCAATTTCATATGCCTTATGAGTTGCTTCTACAACCATTTTTCCTAAATTTAACTTCATTTTTGTTTATCAAAGTGAATTAGTGAACTCCAACTCCTTAAAAGGTCACATAAGTTTAGCATGCAAAATTGTTATACTCATTTATTTCCTACTTACACATTCATGGGAGAATTTTCAAGGATGAATAAACTCTTGTGCATTCTCTATATTTACATTACTTCATACTCATTTTACCTTGGGTGTTTACTTGGAAATCTTCTTTGAAACGACATGAAGAATCATAATTACTAAAGACCCTCTGAGATGAAATAAGTGAAGTATAATGAATTGTATACAACCCACAAAGCTTAAAATTAGAGAGGCCTCTAATTTATTGTAAAATATTCCATAATATGAACATGTATTTGGTACTAGTTGATCTTCTCATCACTCTTGTGTGTCGAGTATAGAAATCATGTGGCCACAACTCCTACCAATATAAAGTGTGCCTTTACACCTAAAAACCAACTACTAGGCCCAAGGAGAGAATGTAATGCCCAAAATTAACGTTAGGGAAAAAACACAACTAACTTTTTTTTTGTTACCAATGTTTGTATATTTGCTAATGTTACACTAACCATGCACAACATGATGATGTATTACACGCATCAGATGATGTTTCCCTTGCAATGAGATCAACAATACGTCACTCGAGGGTGAGGGTTGGGTATTTAGATGAGCAAGTATGTGTGGAGACCATCACACATACCCTCAAGCGATCAAGAGAAAGGTCAGGGTCCGACATTTAAGAATGAGTAATTGCAGGTTAAAAGCAAGGATTAATTGATGTCACATAGTTATGCTCGCTCGTTTTACACTAATTAAGCCACCATGCCAAAATTGATGAAGCCTACATTAACATCTAATTTCAAAGACCAAAAATGAGAGGGAAAAGACAATTTATAATTTACAAATTAATTAATAAATTTCCATTTTAATTTATTTATTATTATTAACATTATTTAATTATTATTAATTTAATCTTTTAAAAAATAAATAAATTAATATATAATATATGTATTTATTTACTACAAGAAAGAATAATTTATATAAATAAGTACATTCTAAATTCCTTTTTATGTACATATTTTTAATTTCCTTAAATGAAGGAAGAAATGATATAAAGAGAGAGATATTACTTTTTTCTAGAATCCCTAATATTACGTGTGCAAAAATCCTTATTTCTTTATTTAAATTAATAGAATCTTTCTTAAAGGTGTGGGAATATATTCCCCTCCACATTTTTTAAAAGTTCTCCTCACTTTAAAACTATTTTAACTATTGGTCACGCCTGGATAGAGCTATGCAATTTTTTTTTTAAACAAAGTTTCTACAGCTGCACCATATCTGAATTTTTTAGCAGGGTGTATTCATAACTCCACTTCAAATGACATAGAGATATAACAGGCCATGAGTCTTATGAAACAACTCGAGGGTAATATATTTACAAAAGTACTCTATCTTTTCCTACAACATGTTACAAGATCATACATTTATATACGAACATTTCCCTCTATTTCAATCTCTGAACTAATAAACCAGAATGATGTCACCCTTCATAATGATTATGATAAGAGAAAAATGAGATATCCCCGGAGCATCACACATGTTTTACTTCAAGGGCACAGTAACAAGAATCTTATTTTCACTACCTCACTACTGTATACATTCTTGCAGAAAGTTACACATTGTGTTTTCAAAAGTAAATAAATATAAGCTAAAATATTGGACTCTTGCAAACAAAATAATATAACTCTTTTAGAGAATAAAATACACATTTTCTCTCCTTTTCAACAAAATGTTTTCCCTTTTTATAGGTGCAAGTTACTTATTTGCAGCAACTATATGAGATTAAAATAGCTACACATATATATACATATATTCCACTGAAAACATAGTATATATATATATTTCTCCCTTTCTAAAACCTCATACAGTTACAAAAATAAATTCCATAAATTTGCAGGTAGTATAAGAGCATTCATGCAGTTAACAACTTTAACACAATCCTCTTTGGGACAACACAGAAATGAGAATATTACTAACAAACTTTCGTGGCTATGACATTCAAAATTCAAAAGGGCGGATTTACTTTGACATAATAGTACCATCTTTACCCACAAGAAACATGGCTACTCTAAGAACTTTTTAGCTTTCTCCAATCTGCAAAAATACACACAACTTTCCTCTATAGGCCAATGGGGTGCTCACCTCCCAACCTTTGGTTGGAAAACCAACCACCCCCGAGCTAAGAGGTAACATGGAAATTGGGCACAAACAATTCCAAGTACAAACAAAATTCACACACACATTTTGCACACAAGAAATTTCAAACCCACCCAAGGGAAATTTCACATAACAAAGAGTTCATTATGAACCCAAAACGGGGAATGGAGGGTGGACTACACACTCCATTTTGGGGACTCAATAAATAAACACCATAACTATCCATCACAAATTTTTCAACCCTTCATAATCAACCCTTCTTTCACATTTCCTTATCCACCCAAGCTATCTTTCACATTTCACAAAACATATGGGTACTCATACCCCTCTTTTAACCTCTCCTTTCTAAGAAGGAATAACATGTCCCCATGGAGGTTCCTACTCCAACCATCCCCAACTTGGGATGCTCTACCCAAATTTGGGTTAGCCTATCCCATTACAACCCCTTTACCCAACAATATACACAAAAGAACAAAATTTAAAGAAAGCATTTCAAAACACACAAATACATGTACATAGCTTACAAATTTAAAACATAAGAAGAAAAAGGGTGTAGTGATCCTACCTCAATCCAAGCTTTGGAAGGAAGTGATGAGGGTGAGCACAACTCCTCCAAGATTTCTCTCCAATCTCCCCAACCAAATCCAAGAGCCCCAAAAACAAGAATGCAAAAAAGAGCCCCCAAAACCCTTGTTTTTAGTTTTCTTATAGAATTTAAGTTTGAATTTCTTTTGAATGGGAAAATGACACTTGTCACTCACCCATGTGTGAAGATTTCAGAGACTTCCAAAACAACTTGGAGAAGTGGGAATGGAAAGGGACTAGTCCCCATCCCACTTCCCAAAACCTTATTTTCGTCAAACCTCTTTAAGGCCTCAAAAAGGGTGCCCAATCATAAAATTGACTCAAAATTTCAAGTTGAAAAGGTACCTAACCCATAGGTACTTGACCTAGGAACCTTAAATCTATAAAAACACTTAAATTTTTTAACTTTTCAACCCCCAAAAAATGTCCTAAAGGTTAAATCCGAGTTTGTCCACTTGGGTGGACAACTCACCATCTAGATGGATTGACATGGCAATAAAAATCAATTTAAAAACATTCACGAATAACATCATGAATAAAAAAATATTACATAATGGAACTATAGTCTAGGCCATATGGACTATAGCTCGATTCCATTGGTTAATTTACTCATGGTTCCTAGAAGTTACCTCCAATTTCCATTGGCCATAGAAAGTGTACCTGCACACTCGATGCACATGTTAACCCGTCTATAAATCGTGTATCAAAACAATTGAATCACCATTTCATATACACAAATTTTAATCCAAATAAATCATATATCAAAATAATTGAATCACCATTTCATATACACAAGTTTCCATCCAAATAAATCATATATCAAAACAATTGAATCACCATTTCATATACACAAGTTTCATAATTTCACATAGCATATATATCTCATATCATAACTAGAAAAATCACTAATTCACATATCATATCTAGTTATTTTTACCATAATTTTCAAATTCATCAAATTTCAACATGGTTCATTCACCCCACATATTTCATTTGTTCATCATTTTAAAATTCAAATTGAACAACCACAATAACTAGCATAAAATTGGGTCAACCATCACAATCGGCTAACTAAACATGTAGCATAATCATAATCAAGTCATCATAAGAACTCAAATGTCTAAATATCATAATCAAATCATGATAAGAACTCAAATGTCTAAAATATCATGTCCTAAATGGTATCACCAAACATAGTCAATAATACTAAAACTCAAAATAGTCTAAGCAATAAACGTATAATAGAGGTGGACCTCACAGAGAACAAAAAAGTTGCTTGAGTAGAAACCAAACCATTAGATTTAAAATATGGTCAGAGTTATAAGCGGTTAAAAGACAAAGGTTGCATAGAGAGGAGGGTGCCCAAATCATGATGCCATGTTCAGGTGACACTACACCCTCTGAAACGTTCCCCATACATCTCTTTTAAAGTCTATAGTCTTCAAATCAATCATATGAAATTTGGGTTGCAATCCTTTTACAATGAATAACTTATATTATATCTATAGTCTTACCTTGTACCATTTGGCAACCTTCGCTAAGAATTAACTTATTTTCTCTAGTACACATAGCTATAGGGGTATGATGTACAAAAGTCTAGTAAGAACTCAAAGTTGAATATATACTAACCTGTTTAAAAAAAGAAACAAAATTCTCTAGTTAAGCTACAAGATTGAGGGATTGTTGAATTAAATGTTGATGGAACAAAATAACCAACACATATTCTTATTGCATAATCCAATATATTGGATAAAGCACACAATTTTTACAACAAAAATAAAATAAAATTATAACAAGCATGCATGCCCAGAAGTGTAACTGCGCAACAATTGTAAGGAAAAAGAGGGTTAAAAGAGGGTTAAGTATATGAAAATATTGGGGTACAAAGCTATACCACTCTTGAGCTCAAGGTAATTGACATCCAAATTACACAAATATATATTTATTGTGTGATAAAGTTTTTAGTTAGGAATTAAGTGAGGAAATGTCCCACATGAGACAAGTGCCATCAATAATGTTGCATAATCAGCTTGGCAATGGCATGGGTTTTTGTCAAATATGATCTTAACACTTTTGGTAGGATAATGGCTCATACTGATATACATACAAACATAGTTTGGAATCAAACCGAATAGCTAGAGGCTAGGTTACAATTTAATAGCAGTCCATCTCTTGTCATAGTGTCATTGAATGCTTATGCAAATTGATAGCTCAATTGTATGTGACAGTAGTTTGAAATAAATTGCAAAATTAAGGTCATTGTTTTTGTGCCAATTGTATAAGCACTTGATCCACTCTACCTATGTTTCCTATTATTTATAAGACAGGTTGGCTATTTGAGATTTTGGGTGAAATATACTTATTTCCTGTGTTGGGTTAGCTCTCTGTAATAATTTCATTAAAAAAAAAATTAGTTCCTCAAATTAAATATTTATATGGATATATGAAATGCACCAGTTCTATTTTATACATTGTTGCAACAAATCGAGAGCAAATAAAGTTACCCAAATGTGTAAAGGTTCCTAGTGTATTCAAATATGTATTAAATAGAAATGTGGCATTGTAATATTAAGCGTTAGGATTACTTAGTTACCACTATAAAAAAGGAAAGGAAATTTTTTTTATTGTCTGTAAATATATATTTAAAAAAATAAAGTAAAATATGAGACCTATAATTTTTTGTATAGCTGAAACAAACACTATATATATATATCACAGAGAAAAATATGTATATCTCCATCACATGCAGATGAAATATTTTCCTGGTTGAAGGCCATTGTGGGTTGTGTAGTCACTCTTTGAGTTACCCAAGTCATGCAAGAAAAAAATACAAGTTAAAACAAAGCGATTAGGGTCTTGACATTTCCTGTAAATTAAAAAAAAAAAGGTAATCACCCTTGTCGTAACTATTATAATTCATTTTCTTTATAAAGACATTTAGCTATTCTTTAGTTGGAATATTTAATGATATCTTGTAAGGAATGCTTAATACTTTCAATAAGGGTACATCTACGTGACACGTATCCCAATACAAATAAAATTATAAAAAAATAAAGGAGGCATGACTATATGTATGTTTGATATCGGTCACTATGTAACATTAAGATAATGTAAATGGAGGAGATGTTCAATTAACATCACGAGTATCATTCAATGCCTAAAAAAAAAAAGTTTGAATTCAACTCTTTTACCCCCCCAAAGACAAAGGTTATAAGCGGTTAAAAGACAAAGGTTGCATAGAGAGGAGGGTGCCCAAATCATGATGCCATGTTCAGGTGACACTACACCCTCTGAAACGTTCCCCATACATCTCTTTTAAAGTCTATAGTCTTCAAATCAATCATATGAAATTTGGGTTGCAATCCTTTTACAATGAATAACTTATATTATATCTATAGTCTTACCTTGTACCATTTGGCAACCTTCGCTAAGAATTAACTTATTTTCTCTAGTACACATAGCTATAGGGTATGATGTACAAAAGTCTAGTAAGAACTCAAAGTTGAATATATACTAACCTGTTTAAAAAAAGAAACAAAATTCTCTAGTTAAGCTACAAGATTGAGGGATTGTTGAATTAAATGTTGATGGAACAAAATAACCAACACATATTCTTATTGCATAATCCAATATATTGGATAAAGCACACAATTTTTACAACAAAAATAAAATAAAATTATAACAAGCATGCATGCCCAGAAGTGTAACTGCGCAACAATTGTAAGGAAAAAGAGGGTTAAAAGAGGGTTAAGTATATGAAAATATTGGGGTACAAAGCTATACCACTCTTGAGCTCAAGGTAATTGACATCCAAATTACACAAATATATATTTATTGTGTGATAAAGTTTTTAGTTAGGAATTAAGTGAGGAAATGTCCCACATGAGACAAGTGCCATCAATAATGTTGCATAATCAGCTTGGCAATGGCATGGGTTTTTGTCAAATATGATCTTAACACTTTTGGTAGGATAATGGCTCATACTGATATACATACAAACATAGTTTGGAATCAAACCGAATAGCTAGAGGCTAGGTTACAATTTAATAGCAGTCCATCTCTTGTCATAGTGTCATTGAATGCTTATGCAAATTGATAGCTCAATTGTATGTGACAGTAGTTTGAAAGAAATTGCAAAATTAAGGTCATTGTTTTTGTGCCAATTGTATAAGCACTTGATCCACTCTACCTATGTTTCCTATTATTTATAAGACAGGTTGGCTATTTGAGATTTTGGGTGAAATATACTTATTTCCTGTGTTGGGTTAGCTCTCTGTAATAATTTCATTCAAAAAAAAATTAGTTCCTCAAATTAAATATTTATATGGATATATGAAATGCACCAGTTCTATTTTATACATTGTTGCAACAAATCGAGAGCAAATAAAGTTACCCAAATGTGTAAACCTAGTGTATTCAAATATGTATTAAATAGAAATGTGGCATTGTAATATTAAGCGTTAGGATTACTTAGTTACCACTATAAAAAAGGAAAGGGAAATTTTTTTATTGTTTGTAAATATATATTTAAAAAAATAAAGTAAAATATGAGACCTATAATTTTTTGTATAGCTGAAACAAACACTATATATATATATATATATATATCACAGAGAAAAATATGTACATCTCCATCACATGCAGATGAAATATTTTCCTGGTTGAAGGCCATTGTGGGTTGTGTAGTCACTCTTTGAGTTACCCAAGTCATGCAAGAAAAAAATACAAGTTAAAACAAAGCGATTAGGGTCTTGACATTTCCTGTAAATTAAAAAAAAAAAGGTAATCACCCTTGTCGTAACTATTATAATTCATTTTCTTTATAAAGACATTTAGCTATTCTTTAGTTGGAATATTTAATGATATCTTGTAAGGAATGCTTAATACTTTCAATAAGGGTACATCTACGTGACACGTATCCCAATACAAATAAAATTATAAAAAAATAAAGGAGGCATGACTATATGTATGTTTGATATCGGTCACTATGTAACATTAAGATAATGTAAATGGAGGAGATGTTCAATTAACATCACGAGTATCATTCAATGCCTAAAAAAAAAAAGTTTGAATTCAACTCTTTTACCCCCCGCCCCCCTCTCCCCTCCCGCAATATAAGGTTTTAAATAATAGTGATCATTTTGGAGCATTTTTTTAAATAGAGATTTATTATTTAACATTAATTATATTTGATTGGAAAGAAAATATTAATGCATTTGTCCAAAAGGATAAGGATTTAGATGATTTTTTTTAAATTAAAAGTTAAAAATTTAAGTTATGAGATTTATCAAGGTTAATTTGTTAGTTTTTTTTATTAATAAGTTATCAAATTAGGATCACAATGCTATTTTATTAAAAGTTAGAAGTTTTTTATTAATAATTTAAATTTAGGTATTATTTAATTTTGTTCAATTTGAGAGGGGGATAAAATTTGAAATATTAGTCACTTTAACATATAGAGGTTTGAATTCTCTTCTAGTTCATCTAGTTTGAACTATCTTCCTTTGGCCCTCTGGTCTCTCTATGTAAAGGGTACAACACCCTGTAAATTTTGCTTATCTTATCAAAAACATATAGAGGTTTGAAATTTTAATTTAGTCCCTTATTTATAAAAGTGAGGAACTTAGAAGAGAATAAGAGTGATAACTTATTCTACTATTAACTAGAGAGTTATCATTTTGAATGATGTTTTAATCCAATTAAAATTGAATAAAAATGTTTTAATTAGGGGTTTTTAAACATGAAGCAATCAATTTAGTTTGAGCTAATTTCAAAACCCTACAACATTTGCACTCAAATCTCATAGAAATTAAGAACCTAGGGAAGTATTTATCATAATAGAGGTTGGATTTATCGTGATCATCATCAACTTTAGCCAACCTAATTTTAAGGTTATTTGAAATAACCATAATATTATGACTTTTGTGGGGTTTTGGTTTGCAAACTAATACAATATCTTTATTAAGATGAAGGTTTAATCCTTGTGGGTTAATCAATATTTTTTTATGTGAGTGTGTATAGTATAAATGTAACAACCTTAGGATAGTCTTTCTTTATAGGTAACTTTTGTATAGTCATCTTTTACTAGTTAGGGTAGCTATCGTTGAAGGGTGTGTGAGAATGATTTTGCACACCCACTCTTTTTTTTATTTATATATTTTTTACCTTCTTTTCTCTCAGGCAACATGCTAGTGATGATGTTGCATAAGAAACATCACCCAGTGTACATGTTGCTCCTCAATGATGAGCTTGGTAGATGTGGGCTAAAATAAGTGCAAGGGGCTAAGTATTGTATTTCAAATAGGTTTGATTTTTTTAGCTTTAAGACTTATTAATGTTTCCAACCATAAAGAGTTAGAAATTTAAATATGTTATTGACCATAAAATAAAGGCTCGATTGAGATCATCCATGGGAACTAATTGGCGGAAATATAGTTGATAATTCTATCTCCTCAAAACATTGTGAGATACTAAAGTTGAACACTAAAGGAGAGTGTAGACGGGAACCTATAGTTAAATTTAAAATATGAGTTACACATTGGCAGTGGAGCATCATTAACTAATGTTAATCTATATAAGTTACGTTATGAAGGGTGGCACAATGTGTATGATGCTAGGTTGTGAACCTAGATTTGAAAAAAAAAGTTGGGGCATTTGTGTTGGAACCACATTAAATTATGGGAATGATATAGAGTCCATTGGAAAACATGTGGTGTACTAGCTGTGCAATCTAAGAAGAAAAAAAACAAAACATTAATGAAGCCTTTGTAATTTTATACTATAAACTTTTGGAATAATTTAGTTGTTTTGGGAATCATTTTAAATAAAAGAAACTTGGGATTTTTATATATTATGATTTTAGATGAATGAGAATGTCTTGACACTTACAAATTTATAAGATGGATAAGTAACATTCACTAAGAATGTCATTATGATAATTGATCTTCAAAAATGCAAATAACAATAATAATATTAAAACAAATAAAATATAGATAATTGTTGAACTTAGATCTTTTAATAGCATATTCATTATTTATGTTTGTCTAAAATAATTAATAGAAACATTTAAAAAATATTATTTATATGTTGAAAGATACCTGAATAGTTGACAAAGCACATAGGCACAAGATATTAAAACTTTTTTTCTTTTAATCTTTGGATGAGTTAACCATTGGTATACACATATTTAATACATAATTGAATTAAAAAAAACAAATAAAAAGAAACATCATGAAACACATCAAGATAATTAAATTAAGAAAAAACAATCTTGAATGATGTGATGTTTTTTTTAAATAAAAGTGGCATTGCCACTAAAGATTTTATTAAAAATAAGAAGGATGATTACATACAGAAGTAATATGAACTCAAATTACATCAAAATGGGGGCCTGCTTGTCCCACTGAGAAATACAGAGCATAGAGAAATATCTTTGAGGGCAACATATACAGAAACAAGGTTTACAAAATTTGACCATGAGAGCCCAAAAAGAAAATAAGATTATACATGATGTTTCCAAAATCCATATAGATTCGAAGTGAAAAGGATGAAGGAAACTACTGAAACCAGAACCGATAGATGTCGCAAGAAAATGAGGCCGAAATGAAGATGTCGAAGAGAACATTGAGACTAGAGCCAAAATAAAGTCGAGCCAAGGGGAACCAACGAAGCCATGTAACTGTCTCAAAAACCAAGCTAAGAAGAGCCCAAGAACCACGAAGAACCTGTAAAATTAGAATGGGCCCAACAAAAAACTAGAAAGCCCTAGAAGATTGCATTGAAACTGAGGAAGGAGAGTCAAAAGTCACAATTAGAAGATATCAATTAGAATGCAGGAGGAGGAAGGCCGAAAAGCAAAAAACCTTGAGAAACAAATAGAGGATTAGGATGCACTTTCCTCTGAATATACGATGTCCGCGGGTGGCAGAAAATATGGTTCATTATGTGGCTCAATAAGATCATGTTTGATAAGCAACCGAACGGCCTTGTAGAGGTCTTGAATTGGATCACAAACCGAATTACCATAATGGGCCCTAAGGCTGAGTAAACAGAGGTTGAACTCACACGAACAGTTGTTAAGCAATCTGTGAGACATTGAGCAAAGGAGCCTTGAGAGGCACCTGTTTGAAAGAAGGTGTTGCCTGCAAATGACACCACCAACCAAGTTTTAACTATGAAGGATATCATAACTTTCTAGAGTGGGCTGCAGAGTGGAGAAAATGTGAGGGAGTATGTAAGTGCCAGCCATGAATTTAACCATCTCCACACACCAAAGTATGCCCATTAAATTGGAGACAAAGTGTGAGGAAAGCTCATAAGGTAGAGCCATGGAGTTTAATTCCATCCATTCATAACATAGTACAACTTCTATCACATCTAAAAGTTGTTTGCATTCAAATGTAAATGTCCTTATTTTTTCTTCAGTGAGAGGGGAATTGTCCCGAATTTCATGATATCTGGGTGGGACAAGAACCCTGAATAAGCTATCCATTATCAACCCAAAATGAAGTAACCAAAACCATTAAACTATATGAATGAAGAGCTACCATATTGCCATGTATAAAAAAGAGAGAATAGCCGCCATAACACTACAGTTGAGGCCACAAACATGCGGGAATTTAACCAAATTGGTCTCCAATTATACCCTCCAGAGGTGGAGGGGCGGGAAGAAATAAATTCTTGAGCAAAGCCTGCACAATGAGCCACTAAAAGAATGCAAAATGCCAGAGCTTACCTCATTTGTTGGGAAGATTGCATCATTCAAGATCATGCTGATAGTACCAAATGTTACTGAAAAGGACTTCTCTTGTGTCTGTTGGCGAGAATTAATTCTCACAGGTGAACAAAATAGAAGAAGCATGCTAAACATTATGCATTGAAAATAAGCATGGTGCCAAATTTGGCCAA
>VDFB02317994.1:0-28527 GCA_007258455.2 Sequoia sempervirens | reverse complement strand
TTGGTCTACACAAACCATGCTTCATAAGTTCTTTGTCTCCCCTTCCAAATAGCTTTTATTTATTATTACTTATTTTCCTCCTCTTCTACAACAAGGGATTTGACATACACACATATCTTGAACAATCTATTTAAAAAAAATTCAAAATTTCAATTTTACAAATTTATGATACTAGTATAACCAATTTAAAATGTGATGATATTTCAACATTAAATTAGTTTAGAATAGTATACAAATGTTATTATGATGTTACATCTTCAAACCTCTAAAATCCATTCTTTAAAACATATAAACATATAAAATTCAATTGAATTAAAAATTAATGAATTTTCTTGCAACAAAAGTTTGTTAAAAAGAAAAGAAAACATTTACCAAAGGTTTCCATTAAATAGCAAATAACTCATTGCATTGGAGAGCTTTGATGCACAACGCAAGGTGTAGGTGGCATCAAATACATTTTGCCTTCCTCATGTATGCCCTAGGTTCAAGTGAAGGTTGGCCATTGTAAAATCTTTAAAAAAATGATATTAATATAAATAATTTAAAATATACCATATTTCAACATTAAATTAATTTAGAATAATATACCAACCTCTAATCTTCAAAAAGTATAAACATGTAAAATTGAATTAATTTTAAAAATTAATAAAATTTCTTTGAATCAAAAAAATTAAAAAATTACAAAAGATTTCCATCATCAGCATAAGTCTAATAACCTTTGTTTTTTGATAATTATAAAAAGGTTTTGAAAGGGTCTGAACCCTTATACAATAGAACCAACGAACAAATAGAACAAATACCATTAAATATGAGACAAACCAAAAACACATCAATTCAAATCAAATTGAGACAATTGTAACCAAATTGTTGATAATCAAAAAGTAGAAAACAATTGAATTCTCCTCAAACCAACCTAAACAATGTTAATCCCAACCTTGTACAATCTCACACCCTCACTCTAATATGAAATTGAGAAACAGATTTCAAAACACTCTTCTTCTTTTATTTGTACAACTGTCTAGAAAATATTGCGAGAGGGATTCCACCATAGGGGTCCCATCTATCTATGCCGTATGATCCAATAATCTTTGTGAACTAAATTTATTTCTTTTATTTCGTTCAACCCATCTTTACCGCTAAAATTTGAAATTTCTTAAGAATTTCATATAAAATTCATTATGTGAATCCTAAAATAAAGCTTTTCACCCCGGGGGCTGACTGGTATGCTTCGTATACCGCAATGTACATGTTGAATGTGATTTTTAGATGCATTCGGCTCTTGGATTTTGAAGATGCGTGCCCCAGCTCGTAATTATTTTCTTCCTACCATCCAAGGAGTCCATCTTGGTGGATGATAAAAATAAAATATTAAATGGACTGATTTATTGCTTTGAAATAAGTGACTTATGGAATTGATAATGTAATCTGATAGAAGAGCCTAAACAGCAGGCACCGTGTGGCTGTTTAGGCGGGGAAAGAGCCCGAATAAAACACGCTGTGCCCGCTGTTTACTTTCAATCAATCTGAAGGCCGCTCATCAAAGTTTTCTTCGCCTTAAAGTAGTAAGTATGATTTTCACATTCTGCAGTCTTTTGCCTAACTACTATGTGATTCTTCTGTTAATAGTTGCAATGGTGCTCTGGATGAAAAATAACTTTTACTTTAAAAAACTTCATCAGCACTTTTGTTATTTTACTCTTCGCTGGGAGAGTAGATGCTTGTGATTGTAAGTTGTAACAATTGTTTCTTTTGTTGATGAATTTTTAACTTCAATCAATTAACTTAAGGTTAAGTCATCCTGCAAGTTAAATTTATACAGCATATAAATTGCAAGAGGAAGCACCCTGGGCTGAATGTGTCTCTTATAAAGCTGTGCATTGACTCCAACACACCGGTTGTTTACGTATGAGAGTCCAACCATAAACGACCAGTTTAAGCTCTTCCTATTAAATGACTTTAACCTAAAATATGATGGATATTTTGCCGCTAACAACATGCTTACTTTACAACACAGGTAAAATTCAGAACTCTTTGACTACTTCACAAAGTTGAAATTCTGAGAGCAATACTTTCTGTACATACAAGCATTCCAAATATGGCTTTTATTATGTCAAATCCCTCTGGGATGTGAAATGCATGCCTGGTTTCTTAGCGTCAAATCTTTGTTAGATGTTATGACAGATAACATTTTCAGCCACTTTGAAACAACCATATATTGATTCTGCCATAGGGAGAAATTTAGGGTCTATGTTATGATCTAAGTGATTTTTAGATGATGAACTCTTCGGAGCTTGCTAGATGTTCTCTTTTGCCCCAATTTCAAAGTTGTAAACAAAAGGGTACAGTCACCAAGTTTTTGGGAGGGAAAATTTGAAGGAAACGGATTTTTTTAACTAGTGTTGGATTGTCAATTCAGTTCATTAAAACTAAATCACTTGTGGCAGTGTCACTCACGCTTGTTTTTAATGTTTTATTGTGTTTTCATTTTTCTATCCTTCTTTTGCTATATTTTCATTATGAAAAGTAGGTATGGTTGGATTAGCCCATGCCCAATCATACTTAGAACATATGCAAGCAGGAAAAAAATACAATAAAAGAACTTAGGTCTCAAACAAGTATCAGTATGAGAATCATAATAGCATGGCTATGGAACCTTTAAGGAAAATACCTAGTAAACCAAGCTTATAATCATTAATTTTGTTCTTTGTTTATTTTCTTGGCCCATCATCAATGTCATACTATTTCCTTGTACATTAATTCTTACTACCATTGTAGGAAATTCATTGAGTACTTGGTTGACTCAATATGACTTGTGAATTTTCCTACTTGTTGAGCTGATTAAGCTAAGACTCATGAGCTGAGACAGGAGTGAGTCAATTTGAATACTCAATTTTTTGTTGGGAATTGGTTGAGTTTTCTACTCAAACTTGCCAAGCGACAGGTTATATCAAAACTAAAGTGATTTTCAATATTTCAATTTATTTCTTGACATTTTCGGTCTTATTTCGCATAGTAGAGGCTGTCTTCAACATCCACATGACAAAAAATAAATAAGAGAAGTGATTGGAAGGAGATTTTAAGGTGCCTTCAAAGATTCAAACTAGTATGTATCTATTTATTTATTTTTTGATTTGACAATTAGAAAAGTTGAAAACCTAACATATTTCTATTGTATTTGCATTCTATTTTCTCTTATAAATGTTTTTCATTTTGTCTAGTGATTTTTTTCAAAATCTTGTTGATATATTTCTTTCTATGTTAAAATCAACAATGTCAAGTTTAACACAAATCAGTGGTAAGAAAGACCTTGCATCTAGGAAGTATGGAATATCAGGTGCTATCAAGAGCCAAATTTGTTGTATTAAATGTCATCTTCTTATGATAGGGGTAATTAATGGATTAAAATACCACCTTGCTAAAATACTTCAAAATGATTTGAAAGCATGACCTATTGTGTCTGAAGAGATTACAAGAGAAATGATTGCCCTACTTGCTGATTATAAAATGAAAAAGATAAAAAAATAGAGAACACAGGAAGCAATGACAATGATGATGAATTCAGTCTTAATTTATCTACAGGTTCATTTTTTACCCCAAACAATCGTCATTTGCTTTTATTTATTAATGGGACTCTTGAGGGTTCTATTTCTAGTTGTCTTCCTTTTTCATCAACATTGAATTTCTTTATTCCATGCAATGTTCTAGGAGCACAACCTTCACTTGAAGGTACCACTTGGAATAAGGAAAAACACCATGAGGCTAGGGTGGTAGTGACAAACTTTGGGTAGTATAATAATTTTCCTTGCAATGTGACAAACAACCCATATTGAGAAGGGTTTGTGAGTGCATTGGTAGTTGTTGGTAAGGGGTTTAAGACTTCAACAACTAGGGATTTGAGTTGGCCATTGCTATAGAAAGCTGAAAAAAGTACACAGATTGTAGTTTTTGATCAAAAGAAAGTATGGTGGAGAAAGGACTGTAGCATCTTATTAGATGGATGAACAAATGGGCTGAATAGGACTCTCGTTAATTTTTTAGTGGCTTCTAATCGCACATTGGTGTTTTTGAAGTCCATAGATGTCTCACATGAAGTAAAAAATTCTAAGATTTTGTGAAATCTATTGGATGGGGTGATCTAGGAGGTTGGGGTTGACAATGTTGTCCAAATTATCATGGACAACACAACAACTTGTGTATCTATTGGGAGACTTACTATGGAGAGGCATCCTACAATTTCTTGGACTCCTTGTGTTGTCAATTGCCTAGGTTTGATGCTAGAAGACTTTGAGAAGATTAGATGGATCAAAAGTGTGGTTGAAGATGCTAAACATGCTACCAAATTTATCTACAACCATTTTAGGTCCTTTCTTTAATGAGGAAACACATGAATGCCAAGGAGTTTGTGAGATTGGGAGTGACATGATTTGCTAGCCACTTCTTCACTTTGCAAAACATTGTTGCTGCAATTCCTTCTTTGAAGTGAATGTTTGTGTTTGATGCCTAGACAGAGTCTCAATATTTTGAAAATAAATTGAAGAGGAGTGGGTTGCAAAAACAATTTCTGATGACTTATTCAAAAAAATGCAAAGGAGTTAATCAAGGTAAGTAACAAATACAAACATAAACTCTATACGAAATTATTTATTTGTTATTTTTTTGATTAATTTTGTAAAATTTCAAATTTGTTTTTAATATTTTAGGTGACAGAATCTTTGGTCAAGGTTCTTTGTTTGGTGGATGGGGAGGGCACCCCAATGGGTTACCTCTATGAGGCCATGGGTAAAGCCAAATCAGCTAATTTTTTATGTCTATGGTGGAAACAAAAGAAAATATGAAATTATTTGACACATCATTGATTATAGATGGACAAATTGACTCCACCAATTGATACATGCCTTGGCCTACTACTTGAACCCAAAGTTCTACTTCTATGATACATTTAAGGCTGATGGGGAGGTCATGGCAGGCATTGTCTTATACATTGATAAGATGGTGCTAGAAAATGAGACGAGAGACAAAGTTATTGATGAGTTGGAGGTTTACAAAGATGCACATGGAGAGGAGGCTCTTTACTTTATCTCTAGCAATTTAAACGAGAAAAACATGACAGCTAGGTCAAAAGGCAATCCATTAATTTTTATCTTAATACTAGAAGTTAAAACTAGAAACTTGAAATTTTGAATAAGTTCTGTTTTTTTACTTAGTTCTTATATTTTTAAAATGTTTTATCTTTAGTATGGTGGGAGAATTACGATGTTGGACACCAAATCTTTGGAGGCTAGCTATTCGTGTTTAGTCCCAACCCAAGAATGCTTGTGGATGCGAATGCAATTAGAGCCTATTTTAGAGCATTCCCTTGAAGAAGAAAAACAAGCTGACTCAAGAGCGCCTCAATGAACTCATCTTCATTTGGTACAACCTTTGCCTTCAAACCAAAAAGGTGGAGGGCTCTTCTCATGATGCCGTTGATTTGGATGATATTGATCCTTTTGATGATTGTACTGTCTAAGAACATACTAATGTCCTACTTACTAATGAAGATCTTGTTAAATTGGAGAGAGAAGTAGTAGAAGCAATAGAGTTGGATGCAATTGAGGAAAATGAAGACATTTTTTACGAAACAAAACAATCATAATTTTAATACCGACTTACCTTCTAGTTCAAGCCCCAAAAAATTTACACTAGGAGGGGGAAGATGAAACTTTAGATTGTATTTGGCTTTTTTTGACATATCATCATATCATTTGTAAATAGTTATAGTGCTGTTATACATTTATTATTTATAATTTTATTCTATTACAATGTATTGTTCAACTTTGAAATTTTTAAATTTCATATTTTGGAAGTTTGAGGTCATATGACATTTGTAATATTTGAATTATGGCAAATTGATAATCAAGTTAGACTTTTGTTTCTCTAAATGCATTGATTTTTTATATTTTTTATTTTGTGTAGTTATGAGGTTTTCTTTTTTGTTGTATCAAATGTTTTGCCAAGTTCATGTTGAGTCTCGAGTTCAAGTCAAATTTTTGGGCTGTGTCTGCATTTTCGAACTATGCTTCCTACAATTATTTATTCAAGCATTCTTTCTATGTCTCTCTAAAGCATTTTCTAACTATCATGACCAACACTAACATCTTGTTCTCCACCTATATTCAACACAAAAATAGACGTGTTGATAGCCTTCAACTCTGTTTGACCATGGTTTGCATTAAACATGGTAATGTTAATACATTTTCAGTCAACTTCCATCCTTATTGTGCATGTTGTTGCACTTGCACTCTATTGTGCAGTTGCTATTATATTATAATCTACCATTGCCCTTGCTTTTCATTGAATATATTTTTGTTATCATGGCAGACAACACTCCTTCAGCGGCCCTTTGTGAACAAATTGTGGAGAGCAGTAGGGTGCTCTAAGGAGTAACTTGGCAAACCAAAAGATAGAGTTTTCAATTAATTGGGAAAAAGTTAGCAAATTCAAAATTAAAAAAAGAAAAAGAAAAAATCATGCTGAATAATTAGAATATTAAAATAAAGTGTAGAAAAATTGGGGCATGTCATTTTTTTCCTTATTTTTTTGAATAAATCATGGTAAAATCTTAAATTCTGATTTACTATTATTTTTTTTTTATTTGGAAAAAAAAGTTGATCCAAGCCAACTTGTTGCTGTACTCTGCAAGTGGTGATAAATTGTGATTTTTTGCCAATTTTTGCTACCGTGACTATCGTGACTTTGATATTCCCCATCCCCTAAGATTTTCCTCGTGGGTGAGGTGCCATATTGATCATTTGGTTTCAGAAATTTTCCAGCATTACTACATAGCAATTCCCAAGGTAGAATGACATACAAAGTATCTTCTCAACAATAATTAAGTTCTACATGGGTGCCTTCATAAGAAATCTCAGCAGGTGTGATAACGCAAGTCTTCTGGTGGGTGGTAAGCTCATTAAGATCAGATTGATAAAAAAAGGAACAACTGCATGTTGTTTGATACGGAAGTCCTATGGTGGGTGGAACATTAAGCTTACATGTTGGAATGATGGAAGAGCAAACTCCTTGCCTGGACTTAGTAAGTTAAATCATGAATTTGGAGTTTGATAAGGGATTCATATACTAAAATGTCTAACCTATATGTGAAATACTTCTTGAGCACATGGAAGGAGGATTAGAATAGACAAATATGAATGTCAATTAATTATATATTTTGGTGAAGGGACACCCATTCAGTTATAAATTATGAGCTTTGGAACCTTAAAATGAAATTTCCTAAAAATTTAAAAGTTTATTTAAGATGTATGAAAAGTATGGTTGGTATGGAGCAATTCATCAAGGACTCTAAAGATAAAACCTAACTAAAAAGTGCAAAATTAGATGACAAATAAAATGAATAAAAATTTAGAAGACGTAGGATGAAAAGAGAATCATAAAAAAATTAAAGTTAGAGGTTGTAAACAATAAATGCGAGAGAATCTGAATCAAGTACACCCAGAAACTCAAGTTTAAGGACAACTACCCATTGCTTACACCTATACCCACTTCTCTTAAGTGAATATAATCAAATGTAATACAATCAGAGGTCTGTATACCTCATAAAATCTCATACCCTATTTAAAAGGGCACCCATGTCCCTATCTCCCTACCTATATTGCCTTGTCTTTGGTTGCAAGAGATAATAGAGCCACTAGAGAATAAAGGAGGTTAAAGTGATATCCTTTGCCAAGTCAGAGTTCTATAGTTATTGGTTGGTGCGGGTAAGGATGAGACCAATTTCTCGCTAGTAAGTGCCATAAGCTTGTAGCATAACTAACGTTGGATGATCATACAAGCAATAATGAGATAACTTAAAGATGGACAAAGTGCATGGTGAAAATTTACCCATACCTGGATAAAAACAACGAAGAAAGAAGGGAAGTATATTAATGCCCACGAGTGCTCAATACACACCAAGCCTAGAAAATACATCTAATTACAATAGCACAATGCCACAATGGAAAACAACATTAAAACCTGAAAAAGAGAGTGAAGCTAAAATATTAAATAACAAAAGTGCATGGAGGGTTAAACTCAAAGCTTCAAAAATTAGCCATAGAATACAATTAAAGATACAAAAGCCAAGTGAGGGAAGGAGTCCCCAAGGGACAAAGAAGCATAGACTGTTGAAAAGGTGCATTTTGTCTCATTTAGTTATCTTGTATTCAATATTGGTTGGAAATGGAAACTTGGATGATAACTAATAAGGAGATCAGATTAGAACAACAATTTGAGGGAAAATAATTCAGATAAGCCACAATTATGGGGGACAAGAAATATGTCAGATTGAGAATGTGAGTGTACATGTGATCACAAATACAAGAAGATAATGCACAACATAATGCTATGACTATTTCGTTGGACATTTTCAACTTGCTTACAAGCTTGGATTTTTATCATGTGTTGAAAGGCTTGCAAAGTTCCCGTCTTTAGTGCTCATTAGAGAGTCTAACCTTAGCAATGATCTCACGATGCTAGCTACCACAGATCATTAACGCACATAAGATCAAAGATCCCCCATGTGACATTCACTTTGGCTGTATGGCAGATCGTCAAAAAGATAGCAATATGTGTAAAAAAATTCATCTCTACTTTTACTTGTAAGGAATACCTTTGAGCAGCATAATCAATATCATGCAAAGACAGACTTTTTTATATTATTCTTAGATTAGCTATTTTTATATGGGGGATTGATGAGTGCATAGTTTCAGGTTACTGCTATACGTTGTCTGAATAGCATCCGATTCTTAAGACTTCTACAGCATGCAATAAAACAATTTGAAAATTGGAAACTACATACCGATCTTATTTTTTCCAATATACATGAAAATCACATTAAATTGCAATAAATGATGCCATCAGAGATGTTAGTAACAACAGAAAAAGACCCTGGTTATTCAATCATGCAGGAACCAGAACATAAGGAAAATAATCTCACGGCTGAAATTGTCTGTGTTCAGAAAATTACAAAGTATTAAAAAAGATTGACCTCAAAGTGCAAGTCTCCTTTCTGAGGAAGCAACAGATCACTGTTGCCAAATTCAAGCATGGTAAGTCCCAGCGAGTTAAAACAAATCTCTATTAGATGTCCCAAAGAAATTTTACTAAACTTCATGAATTAACTAACTGCTACAAATGTTTGCAAACAACCGTTTTATTTGCAGTGCTATCCTCTTGAGAAGTGAGGAGCTAACAGCTTTATCATCTCAGATTCAAGGAAATTCTCACAGTCAAAGAGCTTTTCAAGCTTTTCATCACAATTCACCTTTTCTTTATCCAACATATCCTGCACAATATCGTCATACATTATTAGATTTTTAAAACCAAATGATGGCATGTTTAGACGTCACACCATCTTACAAGACATGCTACACAATCAAAATTGAGTTGAAGGAATTAAAATTGTAAAAACAATATACAAACTGTCATTAGAAATGATCAAGCTAACTTTGGCAGTATCACAATGAAGAACTACTTAGGACATCTGAAAGAATATTCAAATTTTTTCTTGAAGCTTAAAAAAACTATATTATCAAAAAAAGAGTTGTTACACGATATATCAAGAGACACGTCTCATAGTTACATGATATATCAAGAAACATGTCTCACAGTTATATAACTTGCTATCGAAGCAAGTTACCATTAAAAGAACTAGAAACAAAAAAGATTTGAGTATTTTAAGGACACCCCCAATGAGTAAAATGCAAGCACCATTGTATACAATAGTTAGGCTTATAGCCGAGGGTACATGGGAATGCATCCCCTGCCCTTTTGCAGGTGTCTTCATACTGAGAATGTTCCGGTGATGCGAGGATGCCTTGGAAACATCCCATCATCGTTCCCTACTCTTTGAGTCTGCTAGGAAATGTCCTAGAGACAGCTCAGAAACGCAGGGAACACATGGCCGTCCCTGGGATGGCCAGGGGATGTCAACGATTTCCTTTGACTGTCCTAGAGATGGCTGGCCATACCCCCCTCCAAAAGGGTTAAAAAAATTAATTTTTTCCCAGTTTTAGTTAAAAATTCAAAAGATGCCTTGTGTAGTAGGGCCCCACACCACACTCAACCTTAAATGCACAAAGCATAGCCCCTTGTTCATTGCAAGGCACATATTCATGCTCAAAAGAAATCGCAGTGATAGAGTTGAAAGAGGAAAAAATATGTTGATTATTTGGAGGGCAGCTTTTTAGAAATTAAGATTTACATTTTCTAATAAGGTCACCCTAGTGACTTGGTATTAGTTATTAAAATGTTTAGTTAGTTTTGTGATAGTTGGGTGTTAGTTTGGGTTGTTTGGGGAAGTTGTATGAGAATGCAATGTTTTATAAGCATTATCATAATATTTTATAATGTATCCCAAATAACTTAATGTTTTGATTATTATTTGGTGTTATTACTCTAGAATCATGGTTTATTTTTCAACATTCTTAATGCTCTTTCATTTTCAACATTGTATCAAAGAAGATGGAATGATTCTATGCCTTACATATATTGAAATGAGAGAGAAAAAACGAGATTGCTCTCAAATTAAAATTCAGTCATTCACATTACATCGAAAATTTATTACATTGTATTGCCTTTAAAAGGTCATTATTCCCTTATAATACTATTTTTGAGAATATAACTACCAAAACTAAATTTATTTATTAAATTAATAGTAGCATGTTGATTTATTTATTTAACTAACCTATGTTAAGCACTATTTTCTAACACCCCCTTTTAGTGCTAACATAGGAACCTTTTATTCTGTGCTGTAACATATAGATGGTTGGCCTTGGTTTTTTTTTCTAGAATATTGTATTGAATAATCATTTATCTCACCCGATAGCTTTAGACATTCTTGTATAGAAGCCTCCTCCAGACATCCTCATACTTTGATGAGAAATGCTAACAGCATATTGAAATCTTGATGGTAGTAATATATTCACCGATAACTCTTTGACCAACACCTCCTGAGTGAATACGATTCTAGCACAGATTACTGACAAAGACAAATACAGTTAAATCGCCCAATAATAACATTCACAGCTAACACATTCAAAGAAACGGGCCCGTATAATAACCAACCACAAAAATATGGAATGCACCGGACTAAGTAAGGCGTAATCATATGAATAGTTCCCGATTTATATTTGCACTCTTTTGTGATATATACACCAAATATACAGCAACGCTGGTCTATGAATGCCCTTGATCTTTAGCCGTGAAGTGCCATGTAAGAAGAACCTTTATCAATACGTGAAGATGGGAGGGGCAAATATGAAGAGTTGGAATATCCACTGTTGGTAGCGCTAACCTCTAAACCAAGGCTCACTGATGATGTGGCAATTGTTTGACCTTCCTCTCAGGAATGAGCTGTGACCAACCTTTGTAATATGCCCTCGATGAATGATATAAATATCTCTTTCATAAAATGATACGGTTGATAGTCTTGATGTCACATCTCATTGCATCGGTTAACACTATCAAACATTTGCAGTTATACAATGCCGCCTCAAACAACTGAAAATATTCAACTGGCATATGTTAGTGGCTAAGCATGATATCGCTTGATATCTCCAGCATCGCAAGCAAAAGTAAAAACCATGACCTCATCTCAAAATGACGCGAGCAAGGAAATGGGTATCGGTTAAATGCACTGCACTATGAGTGATTTTCCAATTTGCTAGCGATATTGATAAGTACTGATGATAATAGTGAATGCCAATAATAATATATTGAATGTATCCAATAATGTGAATCACTCCTATAAGAAGAACCCGCTTCTGCATCAATATTTTATTCCGTCTACACACACTTTTGTAATGGATTGGGGGATAAATTTTTTAAATTTTAATTTTCCAGATTTTGAAAATGAACATGAAAAAAATGGAGGAAAAACAATGGAAGGAGTGACCAAGATGGAAAGAGAAAAAATGCAAATGAGTGATGAATGCCATATTGATTTGCGGTGGTGCCTTTACTCATTGACAAAATGCAGAATGGTGGATGGACATCAATGGTTGTTACATGTGTGCATTGCTTGGCCCATGAATGAATTGCTTTGGATGAAAGACAAAATGAATGGAAGGCAATGAGAGAATCAAGCAAACTGCTCTAATACCATATTAGGGAGAAAAAGAGATGCTCTCAATTAAAATTCATCATTACATTACATCGAAAATCTATTACATTGTATTGCCTTTAAAGGCCATTATACTGTTATAAAACTATTTATGGAATATAACTACAAAACTAAATTTATTTATTAAATTAACATTAGCATGTTAATTTATTTTATTAATAACCTATGTTAAGCACTAATTTCTAACAACACATTTGAGAATTTGGACTATTTGAGTGTAAAGCAATGTTAGATAGTCATGTTTTGTTGCAGATTGCCTTAGAAACTTGTGCTTTTATTGAGATGAATTTGTATTGAAAGGAAAGAAGGTTTGAGAAAAGGCGTTCAACGAGGAATTTTATGGAATGAGTGTTGTTATTTGTGGGGTTGTATTCAATTCTAGTGCTCAACTCTTATCATGAGAATAGAAAAGCTTCATTTCGCTAGCATGCCTAAACTTGAAAGGAATGAGACAAAAGCTTGACCAAGTGTGGTTTTTATTGGCAATCACTTTTTTTTCGGCAAGGAATATTCCTTGGAATATTCATTGATATTAACCATACATATAGTCTTTTTCCTCCCTTCCTAGCCCCCATTTGGTTTAAGAGAGAGTTTTTTTCTTCTTTTGGCCATAACTTGGGCATACGGTTTCAAAATTAGGCAAAAGAGATATTGTCGAAAAGTTGGTTCTGTGTGCTTTCTAGTGGTGTGGGTCTCATTATCGAATTTTGCTACTGGTTCAATTTATCGTGTGTTGAAGTTAGATGTGTTGTTTTCACTCTTGAGGTCACAAATTTTGATTAGTTCCTTTGATTTTTGTGATTCTTGCAGTCTTGGAAAGGTCTTTTAGAGCTCTTCACAACTATACATGCACTTTTACCAGATTTTGCCCTAGGTACATTTTATTTAGTTTTTTGTGTTTTCACATTCTAGTGAATTACTTGGATGTTTTAGCTCCTAGAAACTTTCTTTTTATGTGGGATGACTTGTTTTAGGCTATTCTACATTTATTTCAAGAATTTTGTCCTATTTCGGCATCGTAGACATATTTTGTAAACACTTTCTCTTTTTGGATGACTTGTTTTAGGCTATTCTACATTTATTTCAAGAATTTTGTCCTATTTGGGTATCGTAGACATATTTTGTAAGCACTTTTTCTTTTTGTAGACACACTAAGATAAAGAGCCACTCTGGTGTATCTTTTTTTGAGATTTCACACATCCTATTGTATATTTTTTTACTCACACTATGTTATAAAGTGCCATAGGGGGTTGTGTAGTGCTTTTGTTTTTCCATCACACCTTTGTCAAGTGAGTATCCCTTCCACCACAACATTGAATCATAGTGATTCTTGTGTCATGCATGTGTGCCTTGGTTTGCACACCCTTTTTTCATTTGTAGGATGTCACAGGATTTGGCAAGTTTGATGTATTAAATTTGAAATTTAGCGAATTCTAATAAAATCTAAAATATTCATTGTAATTCGTCTTAAATTTTGTACGAAACAAGGCTAGGGTTTTTTAAATTAAAATAATTTCGATTATTTGATACACATAATAGGAGAGGCGAGAATCCCTAGCATAAATGAAGGCGAGAATGTTGAGTGTAAATGAATAAACCTAAACTAACAATGGAAACTCTTGATAGATGAGGTCCTCGATATCCTTCGTTCTACGGGAAAATCTCTTTTGCTACAATGCGCGCTTTGGCATTGCATCGCTGAAAAATAGCTTAATCGAGACTCAAAATGCCCTCGTAAATCGCCGTAGAAATCTTTTAAATTCAGAGGAAGACAAATGGCTTTTAATCAAGACTCATCGTCTTCTTTGCCGTTGAGAATATAAAGCGAACAATTTGCTTCTTTAATTTCTACGCAAAGGGATTAAAACACAAATAAGTTAATATTTAAATTATAATATATTTATTATTTAATATATAAAATTTAACATATTTAATATTTATATACTAATAAATTAAAATTAAAATTTTGAACACATTTATATTATAATCTTTTTAAAATTATTATAATGTATTCAAAATCTAACATAATATTATTTTATTTTTAATAATTTTAATAAATATAAAATTTTTTATATTAATTTTTAAATTTAATATAATATTATTTTATTTTAATAAATAACAAAATTTGATCATTTTATTTCAAATCTATTATATTTTATAATTATAATTTTATTTCAAATCTATTTAGCAATGTAAGTTATTTTGACAATTTAATGAATTTATGATTTATATTTTTTAAAATTCAAATTTATATAGACCGAATTTAAAGCTGAATTTATTTTGATTTCATTGTAATGTCCCCTTTTCAGCGTGATCTTGTTTGCGAGTGTTAGCCTATTTTTCTTGGACCCTTGTGGGCTAACTGGATTGGTTAGAGGGTCAGTGGTACCTTCTGGAGAGTTCGGTCGATTTCATTTTCTGAGATCGTGGATAGGCTCATTGCAGGCCTTGGCAGTACGGGAGTTTCTTTGCTTCTGACGGCATTGAATTCTGTTGAGAATTGAGGGAGATAGGCTTACTTAAGTGATTTAAGTTAATTTTTAACTTAAAGTCTTTTTATAAAGTCAAATTGACTTTATAATTCTTATTTCACTTAAATTAAGTCTAAAGTGAATATTTTAATGTTATATCTTTATTCACTTAAAGGAGGCGCCAAAAATCAAAAGGGAAACTATAGAAAGTGATTTAAGTTTAGTTTCATAAATTTAAATGAGCTAAAGCCCTAAAATGTACGGCCTTCTTAGGGTTTCTCCTCTTTTGCTTTATAAGGGATTTGGGCAATGAGAAACTCATCTTTTTGAATATTTCAACTTTGCCTTGGAGGTTTTTTCCCTTGCTTTCAGCCTGTGATCAGGTTTGCAGCAAATCCACCATTGGAGAACGAAATCTCTTCAGTGTGAGCACTTGTGAAGTTGTGAGAGATCAGCTGAATTAGTGCAGATTGAGAGAGCTTCATTTCAGAAGTTTTGCAGTGCTTCAACAGATTTTTGTAGTGTTCTTCATCAAAAACAGAGGGTTTATTAGTTGCTGTTCTTCCTTCACCATGGCAGACTTCATGGCTGTTTGGGCACACCTTCAGAGATGGTTTTTGGTGCTTTTTGCTTGAAAGGGCGTGGCACTTGCAAGGAAGTTTATTTTGGCTTTTTGGAGAAACGTCTTCTTTTGGAGGATCTCTCTTCATGAACTTGGGCGCCCTACCTATGTTACTCTCTGGCTTCAGTTTCAGAATAAACTTTGAAGTCTGTAACTCTCTACTCCAGTTTTTGTCGGTTCTTCACCATGCTGGTCGGATTTCTTATTTAAAAAATCTGGAGGCTTTCGGGTATGTTTGTATGTTTTAAATCCATTGTTGATGATAATAAACACCTTCTACAATTCCAGTTTGATTAAATTTGCTCAAGTTTTCATTTTGTGAGCTTTTATATGATGCGCCCCTTCTCTTCTGTCTACAAAATTTCTCTAAAAAACTAAAAAACACAAATAGACTTAAAAAAAGACAGGGGTTTGAGCAGTGAGCTAGCAAGGCTCATCACATTCATTCTGCTTTAATTTTGCGAATCGAACTCAATTCAAACCTTGTGACTTAGGTTGTAGGTACTTTCACGTGCACCTTTAGATGTTCTTTGTTCTCTTTCATGCACTTCTTGGTGACATAGTTTTAGTGGACCTATCATGGCTCTCCCTTGTTTGCATTATGGGGGAGTTTCTACAATTGGTGCTAATGCTTCCTTGGTTTCGTTTTTGGAGTCAGCTATGTATTTAGTTTTTGTTCCTATGTACTAGGCGAATGCAACAGTTGGTTGTCCATGCATTTCAGTGAAATGGAGCATTTATCATATGGACACTCTTGCATTCTTATTTTTGGAGTTTCTTCATTTCAACACTATAGCAGTTATCATTCGATAATCGTCTACAACTTCTTCATGCTTCAACGATGTTCTTCATATTCGTATTCTTTTTGGGACATTGTTTAGGAGTCTTGTTAGTCCTTCATTTGCCTTTCTTTATTTTGGGGAGTTTTTCCCATGAGGTTTCTCCTCTTCTCCAGTTATGAGAGATTAGATTGTTTGTACATGGGTACCTTATTAGGCTTTGTTTTTGGGACCCATTCATGCATTCTTTGTTTTTTATGCATTCGCTTTTAGAGTTTTTAGCTACTCCTTAAGTTACACTTAAGGGGGTGTTAGAGTAATCATTCATTAACAAATAACTAATTATTAGGCTAATTTCATGTTATGCACTTCAGCTAAACTTAGGAGTGTTTTTTTCATTCATCACATAGGATGTCAACACTTGTCATGACCTAATCCCTTTCTCATTAAGAGTTTGCTCTTATAAGCATTCTCCTTTGTATTATTCAATTTTGTAAGTTTTTCTTTTTGAGGAAATAACAAATCATTGTTTGTAGCTTTCATGCATGGAAGGTGTTCTCATGATCTTGTTTTGTGTGTGTTTCACAATTTCAACAATATATATATATATATATATATTATTTTCAGTTTGCACTTGCATTTTTTAACAAAACAACTTACACAACAACAGTGACAATAGTGAACATGAAATGGAAGAAAAGAATAGAAGAGTTTCAACTAGGTAGGTGTGAGGTGAAGTTGGACATAACCCATTTGACTGGCCTACAAAGGGCCCTTTAAAACTCTTCTCCAGTTTGTGATAACTATAGACAAAGATAGAAAAGAAATATTTGGGTGTGTAGAGTGTGGTTTAGTTATATTTACAACAAAGAATTTATAGGGAGCTATACTAGGGTATATAGTCAAGATGACATAAGCACTCAAACAATTTTGCCCTTGCTAGAAAGTAGGTAGTAGGAGCAATAAAGGGGATGCACCATGGTAAATTTTATTCTATCATCAAATCCAAGCTACTAGCATATTCAAGGTATCATTGCACTTTAAAGATTTGTGACACTACAATAATGAATGAAAAGGACTTCACTCTTCTAAGTTCTACAACACTTACACAATTGTAGAATGTGGCTGATGGTGTCTTTCTCCAATGGTAATTTGAGAGGCCAAGGGATGCTTCGGATCTTGTGGAAAGAACTCTTTGATCATTTCATTTTTTAGGTGTACTAAGTCTCTTGCCAAAATTTGTTCATTAATAATTCACTAGGACTTTTTCATTAGGGGATCTATGTAATCACGAGCATCTAGCAATGTCACAATTGGCATGATTCAAATCAAACCCAAAATTTGAACAAAATAGACAACCCAGCCTATCAAAACCATTGAGATTGACCTTGGAGTTTCTCTTTTTAAAATGAAACTCCAATGGACTTTATCCAATTGGAGAAAATGGAACTAGAATATGGGAAAGCCTATTGCTATGTGATAATGGATCTTTATGAATTAAAGAGGTACAAGGCCAATCTTGTACAATAACCACACAAAAGGTGGGGAGTGAGAGACCTTGAAATACACTAGCAGAAGAGGTATTTATCTATTTGGAAAGCACAACTTTCTTTTGAGCATAAAGTTTTGTGTATCCTCTACTTCTACGCTTTGTACAATTTTAAGTGAGAAAAACAAAAAGAAAATCCTTGTGTCTTGAGCCCATTCATAATGACATGTATTGTTTAAATTTAAACCATAAATTTATTTTCTTATAGGGCCACTATGAGTTCTCGAAGCATGAATGATTAAGAGAGTTAGCAAGAGCCTATGGGAATTGAATACGAGACTTTCAATATAGATGTGTGTGAGGAGGGGGCCTTTGGGGAGGACAAGGAGGGGTGAAGGAAGTAAAGTGAGAAAACTAGCTCTATTGGGAGTTCACATTTTAATTGCCCTTCCAAGTTATTTCAAGAATTTTCTTTGATACGAAGTCCGCTTTAAGACAATGGGCAACAAGGTGCACTAGGCTATGGAGGTGTCATTTTTGTCAACTTGAATTTTAAGGAAGCATAAGAAGAGTTAATGCACAACTTCTTCATGTTCAAGACAAAGGTGTGGAGGCATGTGATGAGTTGTCACTCAAACAAAGGGCTGAAATAAATAGATTGTAGGGTTGTGGTGAAGATAAAATACTTAAAAAATTGTTAATCTACTAGTAAGGTCCTACTCCTTATAGTACTAGAACTTTCTAAGAGCCATGAATTCTTGTTTTTCCATCTAGTTCAAGGATAGAAAATGTTGTTATAAGACTTGCTTGGACTTGCCAAGACTCGGTGAGTGTTGAGGTAGTTGGCACCAAATGGGTCTTGAGGACTTGTGACTCGAGTACTGGTGAGCTTCAAGGGGAAGAATCTAAGTAAAAATAATATTAAAGAAAGACTTAAATGACCTCTCACACCCTAAAAGAACATTCCTTTCATTTTCAAGCACAAAGAGAAAAAAAGTTTTGGAGCAAAAAATACATGCCATTGAAGAAAAACTAGTACATAGGTTGAGGAAAAAATGGTGATTGAAAATCATTTAGATAAGTTTGTAGTAGCCCTTGATGCATCTAAAAGAGCCTATTGAAGATTTGGAAGCCCATCGTTGATTTGGAGTAGCCTGCCATCAATTTGGAACAATTTTGAAGAGGTCATTTTGTATTTTGAAATTAAAAGAAAAATCTTTTGTGTTTTACATTTTTTTTCTTTCACTTTAGGTTAATGGAACAAAGAACAAACTCTAACTATCAAACCCTAAGAATGTTAAAACACAAAGGGGGTTTAGTCCCATATATGGAGAAGCTCCATGGTACGGATGAGGGGATACTAAACTATTTTGTTAAAAACTGGAAAAATGGTGAGATGTGTTGTTTGGCAGGAATGTTAAGCTGAGTGAGAACTTAATAGGTGAGATAACAGGTCTTTCAACTGAGGGTGTTAAATTCTACCGGGACCGACGATTCTCTGATGAAGCGGTCATTAAATTTCCCAAAAAAGATAAGGAGAAAGCGAAGATGGTGAAGGTTGCTAATAGCTACTTTGATGTGGAGTCCATCAAATCTATTTGGAGGAAAGTCTTAAGAGTTGTTATGGAATATATCACGGTTGACGGGCGCTTTACCAGAGTCTATGGTTACCACTTTGCCATTCTGAACCATTTCCGGCATAAGGTTCGTATATCTCTGCCTTTTTACTTATTTTCTTCTCTGAAGAATTGCCTCGATGATGTGGAAAGAAACCCTAGGAGGAATGCTATTATTCACCCTGGTCTTGTTAGGCTCATTTTTGAGTATTTTCAAAATTTACCTGCTTTGCCTAAAACTGTTGATATTGAAGAGTTGGACGATGAGGAGACAAAAAGTAGTAGGGAGATCGAACCCCGGGCCCCCCCAGCTTGTGTTCTTGTTGGCCCTGATTCCATTGCTCCCCAGTCCTTGTCTTGTCGGAAAACCCTTAAGGGTTCTGCCCCGCTGTCTTATCCTAAACGGCAACCTCTGCATGAGTGCCCTAGTCCAGGTTTTACCTCCCCACCCTGTCTTAATCCCCAGCCGTCTCCTGGTTGCCCTACTCCTAGGTTTGTCCCCAGGTTTGAAAGGTAACCCTATTATGAAACTCGTTTCGTATTCAGGGAATTCAATGGAAATCCTCTCTAAAAAGCCCATGGTCAGTAAGGAATCGGCCCCTAGTGCCCCTGCTTCTGGTAATTTTGGGAATGATCATTTTGAGTCCCCTATTCAGGATGAAATTAATTCTGCCTGAATAAGCTTAAGCCTGAGGATTTGGTTAGTATAGCGGAAAAAAGTACGGATGGCCTTTTTACCGTTCTCAAATGGACCCAGAAAGAAGTCTGTAATTTGAAAGGTCATGTTACTGATCTCAGCAACAAGGTCATGGATTTGGAGCAGAAAATCAGTTGGAATAGTAGAGATAATGATGAACAGGAAACTCCATTACCGAGGAAAAGACAGCAATTACAGGAGGATAGATTGGCTAGCATCGAGTGCAGCATGTCCAAGATTGAACAAAACATCAGGGCTACTGTTGCTAACAATCACAAAATTGCAAGGCATAACACCATCATCATCAATGCGATGGTGGAAAAACTTGAAAAAAACCAAAAGGGTTCGCTGGTTGTGGATTTGGATGCGGACAGGGTAGGCAGCAGATCGGCTGGTGAAGGGATCTCGACTCGTACCAGGGCTAACATCAAGAGGAAGACCCCGACTTCATCTCATACGGTCCAAATTCTCAAGCAGGGGTTACAGGACATGCAGAATGTTGAAAAGGAAGCCGAGGATTTACTAAACACCTTGGAGTAATGTGTTGTTTTGTTTGCTGGTTTTTTTGGGCAGTCCTTTCTTAGGGCCCTGCTGTCTTTTGTTGCTGTCGTTTCCTTTTTTGGGACAGCTGTCCGGTTGTTTGTACTTTATCTGCCTTATCTCTTGTTGTTTAAACTTTGTGGTTTCAAGTCCCTGTAAAACTGTTTCCTTTCAAAACTATCAAACCCTAAGAGCAATGTAGGAATTGACGTGATTGATTGGATTTTGATGAGCACAATGTTTGGCTTTAGAGAGGTAAATTTCCATTATATTTTTGTTCATATCTCTATTTCATGCTTATTTTTGTTCACACATATGTTAATGCTTCACAATAATTGCAATTCATAGAGCATTTCGTTGTTATCCTATGAGTTGTTGATGGGGAGAAGCCTGCAATGGGCTACATATATGAGGGCATGGATAGGGTGAAGGAGGCCATTAGATCCATTTATGTTGGGGTTGAGGATAAGTACCCTCCCATATGAGTCATCTTTGATTAATGATGCCACCTTCGGTTTCATAAGCCTTTTCATGCAACTGCCTATTTCCTATTTTGGCATTTCAGATTCCGCCTAGATTTCAAAGACAATGAGGAGTTCCTGAGTGGGCTCTACATAGATAAATGGCACCTAATCCTCAAGTTGGAGCGCAAACAATCATTGAGATTGGGATCTTTAGACTTGCACAAGAGATATACAAGATAACTCAAACGACATTATGACCAAGTAGAAATCTATTAAGGGCATAATTTAAGTTCAAAAATTAAAACTTCTCCCTTTATTATGTTACTATTGAAACAATAAGATTGATTTTTTTATTCTCATTTCAGATGCATGGTGAGAAAAAATTTTGGTTCTAAGGTGCCAAATCTTCAAAGGATTGGAATTTGTGTCTTAAGCCAACCATGCAATGTTTTAAGATGCGAGCACAAGTGGAATATATTTGAGCACATACTCTCCAAGAAGCGCAATAGGTTGTTAGTGCAAAGGTTGAATGATCTTGTTTATGTTCATTACAACCAAATATTGGGCATTGAATTATCTCCCATCACTCTAGGGGAGGTTGGTCTATAGTTAGATTGAATCATTGAGGTTGAGGATCCTATCTTCAGCAATGAGGACCTTGCATGGGTTGATTAGATGGATCAAGAGTTAGAGACAATAGCCATGTAGAGGAGGATAGAGCACAAATAGGCCCCTTGGGTGTTGGTGTCATTGAGACATAGGTAGATATCATTGCTGCATCATCATCAAGGACCTATTTTAGACGCTAGCATAAAACTTGCCATGATGTGCTCATATTGTTAAGTGAATAATTTATCTATTCACTATACTTAAGTGTACTTAGGTTGATGAGGTTAGACGACATCTTGTTTAACTGAATGTGCAACCTTTTAGACCTCTAGAGGTTACCAAGTTATTTGGTAAACCTCATGTGCTACCTTTTTGAGGTTGGAAGACTTTCCATCCCACCTCAAAGGTCACTCGATACTTGGCATCAAGGTTGATGACTTGGTCAAATAGGTTGTTGGTTTGCACCTTCCTAGTGATCCTAAGGTTGACACCTATAGGACACTTGTCTACTCATTTGTGCCACATCATGAGACACTTGCCAATCCACATGATAGGTGGATTGCCTCTTCCTTGCCTATATATGCAAGGCTTCCTCTTTGTACATTTGGGTCTACTAAATACAATATTTGACATTGTTCATTGTGCTTGTTTTTAATCTCCATGATATCCTAATTCTTATATGGTATTAGAGCATAGGGGGAGATATTTGCAGGCCTTTATGTGAACTATTTTATTGTATTTTGTTAGATTCCATTGCTCTCTATGTTAAAATTTGTAGGTGAGCATAAATTTAATGATTTGTGGGGGGCGATTTCGATCTGTGGCGTAATCCATTGCTTTGCATTTGAATCTCCTAGTCGCGTGAGGAATCTCTGCTCGAAGGGCGGTTTTTGTAGAGCCATGACTTTTTGTTGCCGGTTTTTGATTTGTTTGTAGGCCGTGAACAATTATTTGCAGGCGTTGAATCTATTTTGACCCGCACCCACTACAGGTCGTGTTTTGCAGGCATATTGAGGGTTTATTTGTCATGATTTATCACCCATTCACCATTTGATTTTTGCAGGTTGTGATTTAGAAAGGGCGTATGCACTATTGGAAGGGTGTGGTGGAATTTGGAGGGGTGTTTGAGTTGTTTGAAGGTGCCTCACATTTGAAGCACTCCACTGACATTCATGCATGAACATTGGAGTTGCCTGCTTCCATACATAGGCCTCACAGGGCATCTTGCATCCATTCGGGCCTGCATCCTCGGCCCACAAGAAGCTAATAAGCCCGCACATAGCGGGGTAAGTGGAGCAGGCTAGGAGACGACATCAATAGGACACGATTTGCCCCCTTTCATTTGCAGTCGCACCCCCATCTGCGAGCTGTTGGCTCTCCATAGACCTGCGGCCATGGGAATGCAAAGACCTTGTGCCCCATGACGACCATCAAATTTGGCCCAAGGAAAAAAGTCATCGTTCACTGGTTTTTATGCCAAATTGCTGGCCTCAGCGTGAACCCTAGGGCTTATGCAAGCGAAGGGGAGGGCAAGGCATCTTGTCTTTTAGCCCCTGGTCACATGCTTTCTTAGCTCTTGCCCCCTTTCCAGCCCAAGAGGGGCTTAAAACTCCACAAATATTTTTTCTTTTTTTCTCTAATATTTGGTGCAAAATTTATTTTTCAAAAATCTGATTTTTTTTGCAAGGTAGTTAATTTTGTAAAAGTGAAAAACTTCATAGCTTAATAACTTTTTCTCGGTAGCTCAGAATTGAGTACTTTTTTTTGCAAGTGCTTGTTTTTTTGCAATGCATCGAACGGGCGTACTATTGCACTCCCGCTATAAAGTGCCAATTTATGCCACGTTTGGCCTATTTACAAAGCACTCCTACAAAGTGCCAAATTAAGGGGGGGGAAGAAATAATCAAGGGGGTTTTAATTTTATGTTTTTGTCTTTTATAATTTATTGAGGTTTGCAAGACATAACTTAATCTATGTCTTCTTAATCCACCTCATGGCAATAAACTTGTAAGAACTCATAACAACAAATATGCTTGTAAATGCACTCACATAAAGTGCCACAAACTGAATGCGTGTTCCATATGGAGGGAATTTGTGACTTTTGTACTTACACTGAATTATAAAGTGTAATGGGGGGTTGTGTAGAGCCTTGATTTGACATCATAGTTATGGATCCTCATGATTCTCGCCGCATGGTGTGTGTTGCCTTGATTTTCTATCACAACAATGGATCCTCATGATTCTCGCCTCATTCGTGTGTGCCTTGATGCACAACCTTTTTCAGTTTCTTGTAGATGTCTACATTCCTTGCACATTCTTGTGCTTGATTTCAGTTGGTCTACTTAATTCTTTTAGCATTAAGGGGGGACTATGACACTATTATGCTAATGCTTCTTTCAATGAAGTAGTGGAGGAATCTTCTTTTTGGGGGGTCCCATAGACCTTCTATCTTGATCTCTCATATGTGATGAGCCCTGGCTCTCTCAACTCAAACCCCAGTAATTTCTTAAGTCTTAATGAGTTATTTTAGTTTTTTAGAGAAAAGTTCATAGACAGAAGAGAAGGGGCGCAGCATATAAAAGCTTATAAACTGAAATACAGAGCAATTTCCTACAGAATGGAAATGCAGAAGACGCTATTTTATTGAAACAATGAGATCATGAATGATAAACATACCAGAATGTTTCCAGTTTTTTTATTTAAAGCAGTAAGCTAGCTCGCCAACCAAGAATGGAGAAAACAGGCATATGTGGATGCCTAGCCTCCAGAAGTAACTTCTCCCGCTCAGAAACAGCATACAAACCCTTAAGGAAGGTAGACGCCAAGAATAAGACACTTTCAGGAGCCAAAGAGAAGGCGTTTCTTCTTCAAGTTCACACGCCCAACTTTCAAGAAGGCACAAAATCCAATGCAAATGTACGGCCAAGGAGAAAGTGATGAAGTAACACTGCTGGAACCACAGATCTGATGAAGATGGCGCCTCTGGATGAAGTAACCCTCTTCTTTACTGAATACCAAATAATAAACCTCTGATTGAAGCCTGTAGAACCTCTGAATGAAGCTCTCAACTGCACTGATTCGACTGATCTCTCACAATCTCAAAAGTGCTCGACATTGAAGAGATATCGTTCTCCAATGGATAAATTGTTCAAACCCTGATCACAGGAGAATGCACAGGAAGAAACACAATGGCAAAGTCGAAATATTCAATAGATGATTTTCTCATTGCCAAAAATGCCTTATATGCAAAAGGCACGAATTCCAAGAAAGATACGCCACTTTTCATATTTAATCTTTTAAATTATAATTTAAGTCACATTCAATAGTTTTTGACTTAAATAAAGTGGGCGCCCTTTTTGAGTTAAGTGATTAAAAATATTAAATCACTTTTAGAGAATATTTAAGTGATTTAAAATGTATAAAGTCAAATTGACTTTATAATAAAATATTAAGTTAATTAATAACTTAAATCACTCAAATAAGCATAACTTCCACAAATCTTCATAGAATCTTGTGCCGTCAGAAGCTATCAACTCCTGAACTGCCAAGGCCTGTAGTGAGCTAATCCCAGAACGCTGAAAACGAGAACGACCAAGCTCTCGAGAAAGTACCACTGACCCTCTAACCAAACCAATTAGCCCACAAGAGTCCAAGAAATAGGCTAACCACCATCAACCATGATCATGCCTAAAAAAGGGGACATTACATCATATGGGGGATTATTTCAGTGGATCATATTTTGGGAGATTCTAGTACTCCTAATAACAATACTATTTCTATTTTCAACTTCATAGAATTTGATTTCCTTTGTGTATTCATGGTTGAGTAGTGTTCATATGTTCACTCATGCAGTGTTTTGTATCTCTTATCTTGATCTACATTTCTTGGAGGTTCGTTGATTCCAACAGACACCAGTTCATCTTTGGCAAAGTTTACAACTTCTACATGCTTCAGGAGTTCTTCATCATCATGTTCCTATCATCAAGGGACATCTTTTCAGAAGGTCTTAAATCCTTCTTTCTTTCGAGAGGAGTTTTGTCCCCACTGGTTTCTTTTACTCCATTTTATGAGAACTTTGTACATAAGTACCTAACATGGCCTAGTAGCTGGGACCCATTTCTATCTATTTGCATCTTTTGTGATCTCCCAAGTATCACTTACCTGTTAGAGTGAATAATTTATCTATTCACTATAATATGTTGCATTTCTAGTTGATGAGGTTAGACAACATCTTGTCTAATCGAATGTGCAACCTTTTAGACCTCTAGAGGTTACAAGTTATTTGGTAAACCTCATGTGCTACCTTTTGAGGTTGGAAGACTTCCATCTCACCTCAAAGGTCACTCAACACTTGGCATCAAGGTTGATGACTTGGTCAAATAAGTTGTTGGTTCACACATTTCTAGTGATCCTAAGGTTGACACCTATAGGACTCTTGTCTACTCATTTGTGCCACATCATGGGGCACTTGTCAATCCACATGATAGGTGGATTGCCTCTTCCTTGCCTATATATGCAAGGCTTCCTGTTTGTACATTTGGATTGACTAAATACAATATTAGATATTGTTCATTGTGCTTGTTTTTTATCTCTATGATCTCCTAATTCTTATACCTATGAGCCATAAATTTATAGTTTTAGTTTCAAAATTGATGCCATGGATTTCATAATCCATGAGTTTTGTATACATTTTGACAATATTTATAATTTATATATCTAACAATGTTGTTTCCTTCATCTAAAATCCACTTTTATAGTCATTTGATCAATGTATATTGTGTATATGATAAAGTAGCTTCTATCATTTGTTGGCGTAACAAACACCTTCTCGAGTAAGAGCTGGTACTTAACAGTTATGCACACTACTACGCGAATGAAAAGCCTAAAATTAGAGGGAAGCTCCCTACAGCTTGGACAAAAGTACTTGCAAATGGAAATGAACTAAAACTAAATCCCGCTTTTGTTTCAGTCAGAGGTACAAGGCTTAGGTATCCATATAATGCCAGGAAGGAGAGAATTTCTTGGTTTCAAGATCTCACTAACTACAACTAAACTTAATTACTTCAATTTTCTATCCGCTCTCAAGAAAACAGAGCATGAGGAAACGGAGCAAGGTTTGACCATCGACGATAAACCAGTGTAGATTCTTGTCATGTCCCCATTCTTGGCTTGTTAACGTAGATCGTAAGATTAGTCAACAATGGCATCTCGAGGGTCGGCTGCAGTGGTTAGAGGGTCGCTTGGGGAGCTTGGCCTTAAAGATCAAATTGGCGCTTTGGATCGGGCTTGGCTGCTTGGGCTCGATCGGAGACTTTTTGCAGAATTGCTATTTTTAGCAGTTCCTGGCAGGCAATATCGGACCCCTGCTATTTTTAGCAGTATGCCTTTGGCGGCATCCAGAATCACTTCAGAGTTCGTCAGCTTCAGACGGAACAGTAAACGGATGATTAACGGGTGAAATATTAATATTTAATTGCATTGATTAAATATTAATTAATTAAGGCTTATAATATAAAGTTATAATTTTAAATTATAACTTAAGTGATTTCTCATTGAGGGGTGCGCCCATCATCAGAAGGGGCCAAAATTGATATTTTAAATTATATTAAAATGTTCAGTAGAGACTATTGAATTATTAAAAGATTAAAATGTGAATATTTTAATTAAAACCCTATTATGGAGGAAATCGCACTTTTGTGAGGATAAAGGGTTTTGCATTGGAAAATGAGCCATTATGATATTTTATGAATTGAAAATTGGTCAGGCTTTGCCAGAGAACGGAGACCTTAGGGTTTGAGTTCGATATTCGTTGGAGAACGAGCCATCTCCATTGAATCAGTTCAGAGGGTGTGAGATATCACCCGATTTACTGCTAGTTGTGAGATTTCTTCATCCAGAAGAGATCATTGAAGTTCACAGGTTATTCATTTACAGAAGTTTTTCTTCATCAGGGTTTCAAAGAGATTTATTTAGATGAGGTTTTGCACAGAGGATCCATTCAGAAGATATACACTCAGCAAAGTGCCTATTTCATTGTTGTTTTGGAGATCACAGAAGAGCCGTACTATTTATTATTTATTGCTGCTGATTTTAAAGGGGTCGTACTTTCTTGTACCAGGCCGTACCTTCACCTTCAGAGGTTAAAGAGTAACAGTTGCCAGTTGAGATTCATTCTATTCAAGCTTAAGCGCCTATTTCAGAGATTGTTAGAGATTCATCAAAGGCCGTACATTTTATTTTGAATTAATTGCTGTTACTGCTCAGCCGTACTTCTGTACAGCAGGCCGTACCATTTGCAAGAGCTGTATTCATTAGATTAAAAGAAACGCCTTTGTTAGTGGGTTCTAGTTTGCATCAAAGGAGGCGCCAACCATCTGGGAGTCACCAGAGATCATCAGTCCGAGGGAGAAGAGCATAATTTGACTCAGCCGTACAAATCTGTACTACTGTTGCAGCAAAACCAGGTTCTTCAAATATTGCGAATTCATTATTTTATTCATTGCATGCTTCTGGGTATTTTTGTAATCATTTCAAAAGATCAGAATAAATATACTGGCACTCTATTTCCATCCATATCAGAGTTATTTTATTTTTATCGAATTTATTTCAATTACTTGCAAAAATCGTACCATTCATTTATTGCTCCAAAAACTCAAAAATTGCACAAAACCCAAAAACGTCAGAAAAACATTAAACTTCAGTCAGAATCAGTATCAGGGGGAAACTAGGGTTTCTACAATTCTCAACTTGAAGGCAAGGTACATCTATCACCACCTAAAACACGCTTATTGGTAACAACATCACACGATAAACTTAATACGGATTCTCTACTTGAAGGCAAGGTGGCACAACTATTATCTCAATTCGAATAAGTTTATTGTTCACAACAACACACGATAAGCAAGTGCAGATTCTCTACTTGAAGGCAAGGTGGGCACAACTATCATCTCAATCTGAACGAGTTTATTGAATACAAAACAGATTTCTCTAAACTATGGGAAGAATCCACCATGACAATCGCATGAAACCCTATGTGGCATAACAATTGATTATAATAGTAAAGACTCACAAAACAGATTTATC
>VDFB02317992.1:0-26195 GCA_007258455.2 Sequoia sempervirens | reverse complement strand
TACCATGTTAGTTTTATGATCAGATTTAAAGCAACAGAATTTAATTCAAAAATCAGACACAATAACACAGCAGATACCTTGGGAAAACCCTCCTCTTGAGGGAGAAAAGACCCAGCAACAATTTATCACTTATATATTATTCAAGAATCAACACTTCTTGTACAATAAGGCCGAACTCAAGGCCAAGTAAGAACACCAACTCTAGATGCAAGATACAGATTACAATCTGCTCTACATGTATATCAAAATCTGCTCTTGAAAGAACTTCAACCTGCTCTTGAAGGAAATCGCCCTTAGAGAAAATCGCAAACTACTCAAGATATAACTTGCACTTGAATATAGAATGAATATTGAACTTGCTTGATTATGACAATGAGAAGACGGATCCATATATATACATTATGAAGGGACGCCACCCTTTTAATACAAGTCGGCTAGCAACAAGAATATATTATCATTCAAAGAGACGCATCCAATAAAAGGTAAGTCGTCCTCATAGATAATCGCGCCAAGAGATAAGAGGTCGGCCTCATCACAAGTAACTAATAAAAGACATGTCTCTTCATTGCTTCATGTCGGCTCAAAAGAAGGCGTGTATATAATTCAAATAGCCGTTGAGGCTCCATTTGAATTATCGCCATACGCTGGCGTGGAAGATACAGCCTGACGCTGCTCTCGAACATCAACAAAATTGATTGGATGGAAGAGGAAATAACAGAATTGGAGCAAATCAATGCCCCTGTAATCCAATACACTAAGTTGTGGACCACGCATAAGATTTGTGAGCTAGATAATGAAGGGAAACAGTATACTTATGATTTGATGGGAAGCTTGGAATCTTAGTCTTCTTCTGAGGAGGAGCAGGAGGAGCAGGACCCAAAAGGAAAGGAAAAGGTAAGCTCCCCTTTAAAAATTAAGATCAAAGGTGGTCAAAAAAAGACTAGGGAAGAAACGAAAATAAAGCCCATTGCAAAGAAGAGAAGGATTACCTCCAAAGAGAAGAAATCTGCTCAAGAAGAAGAACGTGAGGAAGAGGAAGAAAGGGATGATACCCCTGTGCTTAAAAGGAGAAGAGTAACAAGAACATCAAGGAAGCAAAATGAGCTTCCTAAGGGAGAAGATGAGACAGGACCATAGTTGGTAAATGTTGAGAGTTCTGGAGAGAAAACACAGGTTTATACCTGGAAAACAAGAACTCCTTCCCCTACGGGAAGCTTAGTAAAAGAAGGTGCCTCCATGATTCCCTCTATTACACAGCAACAAAAGGATACTTTTGCCTCTCCTTCTACTCAAGAATTGCATGGTGAAAATAAAGAGCCAACAGATGCAGCTGTTAAGGATATCCATCAAGGTGCAAACATAGGAGAATTTAAGGATGGGGATCTTCACAGTATGGAGGCAGATATTGATAAGATTCAGCAATCTTCTTTGGCATCAGAAGATTCACCTATCAAGGATAAAGGAGAGAAATCCCCGGAGAAAGAAGAGATGCATGAAAGAACTCCCTCTCCAATTGGTGAAGTGACAGAAATGCATGACAAGGAAAAGAATGAGAATCCAGAGGGAGATAGGGAGAAAGATAAAGAAAAAGAAGATAAAGGTGAAGAAGTTTTTGCGGTACATGATTCAAATGTTGACTCCTCCACTAGTTGGCTCAATGAGGAATTAAAAAGCAGGCAAGTAGTTATAGACGATATTCCTCCAAACTGGGATGATTTACTGGCTAATATTGGAAAAGGTAAATCAAAGAAGAAGGCCAAAACTATTTCAAGAATTGACAGGGATGAATCAAACAATAGGGTGATTCATATTGCCACTCCTGCAGCAGATAAGAATAAGGATGAGGTAACTCCTCAAGACTACAATATTCAAACAATAATTTTGGGGCCTACCTCTAGAAGACAAGAAATAGAAGAGTTCAAGGGGTCTGCTGCCACAATTTTGGAAAGATTGGATAAAGAAGTGCAAGCCAAGGAAAGATTGAAGAAAGAAAATGAAGAGTTCAAGAAATATCTGCAAAATCTCATGAAACCTTTGTAGTCCATTGGCCAAATTGGTTCTTCTTCATTAACAGGAGGTTTCTTACCTGAGGAGATAGTTGGTGAGCTTGAAAAAATGAAAACTTCTACACAAGCTACACATGAATGGTTACAAGGAGTAGGGCTTAGAGGAAACAGCCTGATTAAGGAAATTTTGTCCACCTGTGGAGATGCACATAGATTATTTGAGTGGTTGCAAAATTTATTGGTACAAGATAAATGTGATGTAGATCTTCTCCTGTAGTAAACAAAGACAGTCATGGATCATATTGAGGAAAGATTAATATGTGATGGAATCTTGCCTTCCTCAAAGGTTTCAGAGCCTTGGGAGTGGTATGAGGCCCTGCAGATCAAGCAAAGAGTACTAAAGAAAACTCATAAACAAGGTCAACAGGTGAGGAATACATTGAATGATATTTATAATAGATGCATCTCATTCTTTGAGGTAATTACTCAAAGGAATAAGTTTGCACCAAAACATCTGAGCCTGGAACAATTAAGAAAATGGTGGCATGAAGTTTATGCTCCAATTGATGATGGCCCAATCACCACCCACCATTTGGATGATGCAGCTACCTATATTGATGTTATGGAGAGGTTTCAAGCTCTCAAGGTAGAGCGAGACAAGGTCATTAAAGAATCAAGGGAGGAGATTAAATCAATTGAAAGAAGATTTAAAGTATTGATCACTCCACCACAGGCCGACTTAGAGGGGATCTTTCTTAGGGTGCAAGATAAATTGGGTCAAGATAAGGGCAAGGGGCCAATTAATGCATGATTGCATAAAGATTTGTGCTTCCCATCTATCTAGGTTTTCTACATGTCTCTTCTTCGGACCTCTACATGCATTGGAGTGATCTACATTGGAGAACCCAGGCCGACCTAGAAGAAGTCTCAAGCATTAAATGCCAGAAATATTATTTTATTGAAGGAGTTTCTAGGCCGACCTGTTTCTGGCTGCCCACTTTTGTAACCCTAACTAGGCTGACCTAGCATGAAATTTCTATAAATAGGGTATTTTGCCTCATTTGTAATGGTTAAATTTTGGAGAAAGCTAAGTGATAGAACAAGAGCTAGAATTAGGAGTTAGTCATTCTAAAAGCAAGTGTTGTAATACTGAATATGGGAATTGTTGCTACATTTGGGTGATTCAATATAAGTAAAGACATTGTGCTTTGGTGTTCTTTCTTGTATTGGTTTTTTTTGCATGGTTCTTGTTATTCTATTTTTCGAAGTTGCTTGAAAACCATTTGATATATGTTAGATTTAAAGTTAGATATGATTCAATGGTGTTTGTGGTTTAATGTTTGAAGTGTTGGTAGTAATCCCTAGTCCATACTTTTAACAACTGGTTGATTGTGAGTTTTGTGTAAGGTTAGCCTGGACCTTATATTTATATGCTTAGTTCAATTGTGAGTATTTATTCATTTCAATTGCAAAATAGGGTTGGTATGAATGAATGTCTCATGATTTGAAAATCTTTAATTCCTTAGAAGATTGCACTATTTCTATAAGATTACAGATGAAATCTGGGTTAACCAGGAATTAGTTTGGAGGGATTGGTCCATTTCAAATATTTTATCATTTGCATTTTTGATCTTAGGAGTAATTTCAATTTTAGGATTTCTCTTAAACCCTTATCTTTTGTTATTTCTTTTATCATCTAGGTTAGATTTAGGATTTCAAGTATCAATACATTGCAAAATCTGATAAGTTTGAAGATTCAGCATTTGTTTGTAAGGTCCCTTTGTGATTATCAGCATTTTCACATTTATCACTGAGTCGTTTTTACATTGTCAAGACCTAACATTAGAGACCTTGGGGTTATCTTTTGAGGCTTGCTGATAGAGATTTACCTTTCAAGAGAGATAGGATATCATATTCTGTCTAAGTTGTTGTTGTGCAAAAAACACCATCAACAAGGATGAGCATAGGAATGAATCCAATGGAATTATGGGGCAATGGAAATGAAAAAATTGAGACACAAGAATGGAATTTGTACAGAGGGTTTTAAAAATACCCAAGAAGCTGAAAATTGGGGGGGTGAAGGGGAGATACATGGGAAAAAGGAAAGCTATAGGCCGTGAAGTACAATATCTCATTCTACACAATCAAAATATGTGCCATATTTGATGTAAACCTTAAAACCCTCACAAGTGCCAAACCACTAGCACTAAGCACTGTATACTATAGAACATTGATTAGTTCTGAAAAGAAACTTTAACTTTGAATGTTAAGACATGAAAGTGAATAAAAAATCATTGTGGTACAAGCTAATGCCACTCCAACTGAACAACTGTTCAACAGCTTGCTGGATAGATACAAGTCACCTATTAGAATACCTATAAAGATGTTTCAATTGGGCAACCATATTTGTTCCAACATGATTTAATCTATGAAGCAAATCCTCATATAACAAGGCTTTTGAATCAGGTTAACAAAAGTGGCACCAAAGCTATGCAAACATGGGATAAATGTTCTTTTGCTATTCGGGAAATATAGTACCATGGATATATCATTGATGCAGAATACATGTGGATCTAACCAAGATTTGCATCATATAAGAAAGGCCAATACCAAAGACCCTCACAAAAATCAATAGTTTTCTAGGTTTGGGAAATTTCTATAGGAAATTTGTTGTTAGCTTTTGTAACATAACTTGCCGTTTGAATCAGGTTACCCAAAATTGGCACCAAAGCTAATTGTTATATGTCAGTGCTCACAGTACATGACCTCTAGCTCCCATTTCAAATTGAGACTGGTGCACCTGAGCAATTCTCACTCAATTCAGTCACCAATGGCCTATCACTGATTTTTTTGTTTTCATTTGTCTCTTGTAAGAAAAACAAAAGTAAAATGAATATTAGAAATCCTTTTTAGTTTTAAAGTTTAAATGTTTTAACTATTAGCATTTAACATTTAGTTTTTTATTTCATTTTCAAATAACATTAATAGTCAGATTAAGGCTGCATCTTCTGTGTATCCTCTACATTAACACTTTGTGTGGCCTGAAGTAAGAAAAACAAAAGTTTAATATTCTTGTTTGACAAAGGTTGAAGGAACAAGGATTCCAATTTTTGAGTATCCTCTGCTTTTATGTTTCATATGCCCTAAAGTAAGAAAAACAGAAGGAAAATCCTTGTGTCTTCGGACCTTGGGTTATGTATTATGCAGTAAATTTAAACCATAAATTTCCATTTTTTGGAGAGTTCCCATGAGTTCTCACCGCATAAGTGACAAGGGAATTGAATCTAAGAATTAGAATATCAATGTGGCAAGGATGAGGAAACTAGTTTTATTGAAGGTGCTCATTTTAATTGCCCTTCCAAGTTGTTGGAAGATTTTTCCAAAGGTCTCTTTGATAAGAAGAACCCCTTTAAAAAGAATTGTTTCCAAAATACAATCATCTAGCAATTTTGGGGGAACTAGGCTATGGAAATGCTATGTTTGTTGCCTTTAATTCCAAGGCAAAATTACTAGTATTAATATACTTCTCCTTCGCATCCCAAGCAAAGGCATTGGGCACTAGGTTGTCACTTACACAGTGAATGGAGATGCAAAGGTTGCTTGGTAGTAATGATGAGCATGACACAACACCTGCTACTATGACAATGAAGCCAACTGGCAATTCTCGACAACCACAAGTTCCTTTTTTTTAGCTGAATGCTTTAGAGCCTAAGGGGAAACAGATGGATACAAGGGGTACAATTTCTTCTCCCAACCCAATGGAAGATATGTTTAATGCATAGATGAAAGATGAGGCAATGATGTCATTGGAAAATTCTTCTTTGCCAATGAGATTCCATTTCATGTTGCTCATTCTCCTTATTATAAAGAGGTTGTGACTAAAATTATAAGAGCAAGGCCTTCGTATGTACCACCAAGAGAGACAAAGGTAAAAAGCACCATCTTGGATGAGAGCTATTCAAAGTCTTATATTCTTATGAAAAAAATAAAGGCTAAATGGATCACAAGTGGATGCAACATTATCGTGAATGGGAGGACAAACATTGGGTATCATCCACTTAGCAATATCTTTTCCATGTAGGAAGGGCCCTTAGTTCTTTGGGGATGTTGATGTTCAAGGCCCATTAATGCAAAGCTTTAGTTTCACATCCTCAAAGATACTATTCAGGAGGTTGGCACTATGAATGTGATCCAAGTTGTGATGGATGCATCCTATGTGTGTAGAGTAATGTTGGAGTTGGTTGAAGCAACCTCCAAACATATACAGTAGACTCCTTATTTTGTACATGCCATAGTTCCTAGAATAGATGAGCTGAGTACTCACCAAATTTTAACAAAAGTGATTTTTTGCAAATTTAACTCAAGTTTTTGCATTAAGTCTTTTACAAAGATCAACGAGTTTTATGGCAAGTACTCAATGAATTTAAGGGTTAAAAACTTGTGCCAAAAAAGCTAAAAAATGGAAAAAAACACATAAAATATGTGGATATTTCTTTTATAAGCCCCCATTTGGCCATGTTGAACACACACAAGAAGATTAGAGCATTCTAGATCTTTTCTTTTTCTTCCTTTATTTTCAAACAAATATATTTTTATAAATCGTTTCTAATTTTTTAAGCATGTAAATTTACAAATTTAATTGCATTGAATTGATTCAATAAATGTAAATTTGTTTGTTAACTAAAATTTAAATAATTAAAAGTTACACAAATTTATTTAAATCAGTTTTTTTCAATATAATTTTTTTTCCTAAATATAAGGTTTATATTTTGAAGTTAAAAGATGTTTTTTGTCAAATTCATTAATTCAATTAATATTCAATTACCATATTATTGTATTACATTTCAATTTTTCAAATGCATTTAAATTTTAAATAATTTTCTTTTTTAAATTCCTATTCAAATTGTTGTATGTTTTAAACACTATTTTTTTGTTTTTAATAATGTTGCAAATTAATATACAATGGCATCTGACTCTACATCAAGTTCAAACTCAAAAAGTGGAAGTCGCCTCATTGGAACTAAACCCCTGAAGTCATGACCCTACTTGGCAACATGCCATAATGGGACCAATAGCGAGGAATGTGATTTGTACCTAGTGCACAAAGAAGCTTAGTGGAGTCATCAATCTCCTCAATTACCATCTTGCATGCATTCTTAAACAAGATTCCAAGCCATGTGCAAAGGCCCTAGAAGAGGTGAAACAAGAGATGAGAGCACTTCTTGCATTCCTAGATGAGAAGAAATTAATGAGAACCAAGGCACAAGCAACCATAGAAGCAGCCATTGCTCCTAATTTGCCAATAGCATCCGACACAGATACAACATGCATTGTGGACTCTAGTCATGGTCCATACATATGTGGCACATCTACCTCATCTAACTTGAGTAGAGCTCAATCATAGGGGTTTTTTGTTCCTAGAAATGTACATGGAAGACAACCTTCATTGGAAGGTACAATGTGGAAAAAGGAGGTGCAAAAACAAACATATAAGGCATGTACAAATTTTTGGTATTACAACAACCTTCTCTTCAACATGACAAAGAGTCCATGCTAGGAGTTTTTGTTGACTACATTGTCAATTACAACAAAAGGGTACAAGGAAGCTAAGTGATAGATTGCTCCAATATACTATTGCTGATGCAAAAATAATTGTGGAAGATCAAAAGCAGCAGTGACGAAAGTTCAAATGCACAATTCTTTCAATTGGGTGGACAGATGAAAGGAATTGCACCCACATAATTTTTTTAGTGACTTCCAATGGTAAGTTGATTTTCTTGAAGTCAATTAATGCCTCCAATAAAATAAAAAACACATAAAATTTTGAGCTTGAAGTTGGAGGAGGTTGTTTTAGAGATGGGCATACAAAATGTTGTACAAGTTGTCACTAACAATGCAGCGGCATACATGGCGGATGAAAATGTAGTGTCCCCTAATTGGGAATGCCCTAATTTTTCCCTAAATCCTTATTTTTCTAAAATAAACAAATGGTTAGAGAATACCTTTCACTTGATTGAAGCCCTGCACACAAATTAGAAACCATTTACCACAATCACACCTGATCAGCAGATTATAACCATTTACCACAACAATACTACTTAGCCGATTATCATAATTAAATATTAGTAAACTCATGGCCAAATTACTAATTCAATCACAAAGCATTTAATATCCTTGGAAGGCTCAACCATAGGGGAGCATGGGAGAATGTGACTTGATGGGGTGCCTAGGACCCTCTAGGCCCAAGAGCGGATATACCATCCCCCTTGGCCTCATGTGGCCCATGCCATCCATATGAGGTGGTCTAACTAGGAGGCATCCCCTTTCCGTTATCCCCTCATCTTGCCAACCATTTCCCTCTCTCTGTGGTTTGACCTCTTGTGTTGATTCACTGTGATGGAGGGGTGAGATTACAATGGGTGCCCTAAAAATGCCATCTCTCCTAAGCCCAAAGCGTTGTACCCTTGGTACCCCCTTGGCCTCCTTGGGACTACCTAGTCCCCATCTCGGGACTACTTGGCATGGGGGAGAGTTAGGCAGCAAAGTGGCTATATGAGTGAAAGAAGATGCGTTTCCATGACAGTTCAAATGATGGAAACCACAATATGCCTTGATGCCAAGGAAAGACAAATGGTGTTGAAGGGAAGAATCTCAAACTAGAGGCTAAGAAAAAAATTTACTGTGACGGAGGTGGAGGCATGGGATGGCATCAAGGCTATCCTAGGGTACATATTTTTGGCCTCCAACTTCCGCTACCATGTCAACAACAATATATCCTCCATGTTTTTGGCCTATCTGCTACAGGCAAGGGAGGGCATATGGGTGGTGAGATGGTTAATGTGGAAGGTGGTGAAAGCCTGTTGGAGGGAGGGGCTAAAGAAATATCAAGAAATGGCTGTGATGGGATGGGGTCTGAGGCCCACGACGAGGATGTGGCCCCAACTAACTATGCACTACAATGGACCATGGGTGCCCTTTGAGGTATGGAGTGTGGGGGAGGGTGTGGAGTCAAGAATGCAAGAGGTGGCGAGGAACATAATATTGTTGAAGGAGATAGTGGATACGCATCAACTAATATAGATGTCAACGGTGTTGGCACTCCCAGCAACACATAGGGAGATAATGGCGACAGACGACCAAGGTGAAGGTGCAGAGGCATAAACGAAGCATAGTCAAGGAAAACTTTGTAATTTTGCTCAAGAACATATTATCTCTGCAATGTAATTTGGGGTTTGGCCCCCCTAAGTGCCAATTTTATATATCAAAAAAAAGGGGCCTCCCATCCCTTGACATCATGGAAATGCATCCCCCTATTTCCTACTTTCCCCATCCCAGAAACTTGGTAGAACAGGGTAATATTCAAATTTTATGTTCATTGAACTCATTGTCAATTACAAACCTTTAGCTTAAGCTTTCTAGTAAATATCATCTTATCCAAATAGAATGACATTATCAACAACCAAACATGACATCATTGTGACATCACCTCTCCTTAGATATTTTCATATTTTAACACACTCGTATGTCTCTCTTCTACGCTGACCTGGCATTTAATGCCAAAATTAAATGCAACTTGTGATTTGTCAGCACATTAAATTTCAATTAAAGATCCATGACTATCGTTAGACGCTACAATAAATGCATTACTCGCCACTTCTTCTCTCATTTGGAACTGACATGGAAGGGTGAAGAGGGGAATTGAATACAGTCCATACAGCTGGTATAATTGCTGACAGTAGCAGGTTGGACATGCGGTGTTGATCCTAATAGTTGCTTTTGTTAGTTTTATGATCAGATTTAATGCACAGAAATTAATTCAAAATCAGACACAAGAACACAGCAGTACCCTGGGAAAACCCTCCTCTTGAGGGAGAAAAACCCAGCAACAATATATCACTTATATATTGAATTATCACAATGATGATCTCCTTACAAGAGGCCGATATGAAGGCCTATATACAAACATCAATATTATGATGCACACAGAAATATATAGAAACAAATTGCTGATCAACTCACAGCCTTCAACAATGCCGAACTTAATCTTAGATGAACTTCGATCTGCCTTGTACAAATTCACGCCAAGTAGGAATGCAAGAACAATAAAAAATCGATGAATGGAGTGATCACCAATCGAGCATATATACAAGAGGAGAGGGAAGTTATGCCTCTTCAAATCCAAGAGTCAGCCCAATATGAAAGAACGTGTTTCCAATAAGTACAAGGTCAGCCTCCATAGAAGATTGCGCCTCCAAGATAAATCGAGCCTCTTCATTAATTAAATATAAAAAATATTAAATGTCTACAAAAGACGTGTCTCTTCAATTCATCTCAAGTCAGCCAAGAGCAAGGTATCGAATATAATAATCACAATTCAAATAGTTGTTAGGCTAGCATTTGAATTGTCTTCAATCGCGCAAACCTGGAAGAAGCAGCCCGACGCTGCTAATAACATCGACACTCCCTCTCAGCTAGGGATGATACTTCCAACTGCACAAGACATATCACCTCATCATAATGTCTACCACAATGGCTACAACCATATGTGGAAAAGAGAGATATCACCTCTTCGTGATATCAGATATCACCTCAACATGATATCAACCATAATGGCTACAACCATGTATGGTATGTACAAGTGTTCATCACTTGCGTGATGTTGTCACCTCAACATGACTTTCACCATGGCTCTCCTAGAGGGTGAAACACAAGTACAAGGAAAAAATCATCACGGACTCTCTCCCGTGATGTTGTCATGGAGTCACACACATGACATCCACCATGGCTCTCCTAAAGGGTGGAATCAAGGGATTTCACCTTGAACTCCTCTCACAGAGAAGAACTCATTAACAAGGGATTTCGCCTTGAACTTCTCTCACAGAGAAGAACTCATTAAAGAGGATCACTAATACTAAAACTCCTTCTCAATCAAGGCTGTATTCTCCACCATACCAAGCTTATCTCGAAAGTACACAAACTTTATCCTGGAGAGAGGCTTGGTGAGAATGTCTGTTGTCTGCTCATCAGTGTTGATGTACCTCAACTGTATAGCTTTCCTCAATGCCATATCTCTGATATAATGGTATTTGATCTCAACATGCTTGGTTATGTCATGAAACATAGGATTGACAAAAAGTTTCACACAACTCTGGTTATCACAATGAATGATAGTAGGCTCCATTGATTGTCTAAACAATCCTGCAAGGAGCATACAAAGCCACACTACTTCCCGAGCTGCCACACAAGCTACAATATACTCTACCTCTGCTGTACTCAATGCTACAGATGGCTGCTTCCTGCTACACTAGGAAATCATAGCAAATCCCAAACTGAAGCAACATTCAGAGGTGCTTTTCCGATCAGTAAGACTCCCTTCCCAATCAGAACTAGTAAAACCATGCAGCTCCAAGTCCACATATGAAGAATATCTCAAGTCTCAACCCATATCCAACTGTTCCATGCAAGTATCTCAGGATATGTTTTGTTGCAACAAGATGTATCTATCTCGGTTCACACATGAACTGACTAAGTGCACTCACAGCATAACAGATATTTGGTCTAGTGTTAACTAGATACATCAAGGACCCAATCAACTACCTGTACATCGTAGGATCCACCAAGTCTAAACTAGTTGCAACCTCTTTTAACTTATGTAGGTTGGTCTCCATAGGTGTCGACATGGATTTGCAATCCACCATACCAAACCTTTTAATTATATCAATAGTATACTTCCCTTGACTTAGAATCATCTCATTTGGCTTCTACCAAACTTCTAAGCCAAGGAAGTAATGCATGAGCCCAAGGTCCTTCATTTCAAACTCAAAAGCCAACTCCTTCTTGCATTTGAGAATGAGGTGATCTTCTCCAGTAAGAATCAAATCGTCAACATACAAGACCAAAATCAAAGCTTCACAATCAATTACCTTAAAATATAGATTTGAGTCAGCATCATTCTTAGAGAAGCCCAAGCTTGACAAGTAATGATCAATCCTTTCGTAACATGCACGAGGAGCCTGCTTAAGACCATACAAGGCCTTCTTCAGCCTGCAAACATGAGACTCCTTCCCATGTACCTCGAATCCATCAGGTTGCTCAATATACACTTCTTCCTCAATCACATCATTCAGAAAAGTTTTCTTCACATCCATCTAATGAATCTTCCATCCTCTAGATGCAGCAATGGCAATAATGGTTCTGACAAAAGTGTAGTGAGCAACAGGAGCAAATGTTTCTTCATAGTCAACTCCCTCTTTTTGTGAGAACCCTCTAGCCACGAATCTTGCCTTGTACTTCTCAATGCTCCCATCAGCTGCATGCTTGATCTTGAAGAGCCATTTTGAAGATACCACAGATTTTCCTTCGAGTCTAGGAATGATGTCTCAAACATCATTCTTGAGAATTGACTGATACTCCTAGTTCATAGCATATTTCCAAACTTGTTGACTAGAAGCTTCCTCAACATTGGAAGGCTCGGACTCAATAATCTAACTCATCAAAGCAACATAACTGGAAAACTTATGTGGCCTTTTGCTTTCTTTGAAGGTACCTCTAGGAGCTGCAAACCTTTCTGCCTCTTGCATAGTTTGTCTAGCCCAAAGAGGTCTTTTTCTTCCAATCACAATATCAGTAGGCCCATCAGTAGGTTTCAAGGGCTCAATTGGATCAATATCTTCCTTTGGATCTGAAATCTCCTTTTGAATCTTAGGAGTATGGTCAACTTCCATATCCTAACGAGACTCTTCATTATCAATCTCCATATGAGTACCCTTGGATCTCCTGAATGCAACATCTTCCTCAAATGTGACATCTCTATTGATCTCAATCAACTTTTGACCTGGAATGTATATCCTGTTGGCTTTTGATGTCTCACTATAGCCCACAAATATTCCCTTCCTGCTAGAAGGCTCCAACTTTGTTCTCTTTTCCTTTGGAATATGGACATAAACTGGACATCCAAAGATCCTTAAATGACTCACCTCTTGCTTCTTTCCAATAAAGACTTCTTCAGGATTCATGTTCTCCAAGATTTTGTGAGGACTTCTATTCTAAACATAGACTGCAGTCCTAGAAGCTTCTGCCCATAGGAGGGTTTGCAAATCCTGGTCATGGATCATTGCTTTTGCTACTTCAACGATTGATCTGTTCTTTCTCTCAGCAACACCGTTCTGTTGAGGATTATAGGGAACACAGAACTCCCTCTTAATCCCAACTTCAACACAGAAATTCCGAAAGCTGCCAAAAGTGTACTCTCCTCCATTATCAGATCTTAGGACTTTGATTTTTTTCCCGGAAAGCTTTTCTACCTGAGCTTTGAACTCCTTGAACCTTTCTAACACTTCCTTAGACTCTTTAGTTTTCAAAAAATAAATCCAAGTCTTTCTAGAGCAGTCATCAATAAAAAGAATGTAATACAAGAAACCACTCGAAGAAGGAACAGACATTGGACCACATAAATCAGAATGAATGAGATCTAGAATACATTTAGATTTACTTTCTCTATTATGAAATGGAGCTTTTGTATTCTTACCCATTGCACAGCCTTTGCAAGTACCTTCATGCTCCTGGTTGAATTTTGGAAGGCCCGTAACCATTTTCTCCATGATAGGTAGAGCTCAGAAGTGAAGATGAGCCAATCTTCGATGCCAAAGATCACACAAGCTTGAATAATCATGAACTAATGCCTGAAGTGGACGAGTGCATAGCCTATAGAGGCTCTCATGTCTAACACCAATTACTTGAGCAATCTTGAAGTTGGAATCCTTCGTCCACACAAGTACTTTGCCTTTGGAGAAGGCAACTTGATATCATTTATCTTCTAAAGCTGAAATGGAGATAAGATTACGCTTGATTCCTGGAACATAAAGAACATCACATAATTGTAGTGTAAAGCCGGAATCCAAATGGAGAGTAGAGGTCCCAATCCCTTTCACCGAGTAGCTAGCATCATCTCCAATAATGACTTGTTCAGTAGAATCTCTCTCCACCAAGCTTGATAAATGCTCCTTAAAACTAGTGATGTGTCAAGAAGCACCACTGTCGATCAGCCAAGTGTTGGTGACTGTAGGTACATTGCTTGATAATGCTGAATTGAACAAGTATTCACAAGATTCCTTCTGAGGAGAGGCATCATCAACATCTGCAATGGTGGCCTACTGCTTAGGCCTAGATGGACAATGCTTAGCAAAGTGACCATACTTGTCACACTTGAAGCATTGGACTTTGGATAAGTCTCTCTTCTTCTTGAATGCGGGAGCACCATCATTTCCTTTATCTCGATTCCTCTTGAAGAATCCTTTCTTCCCATCTTTTCCTTTCTTCTTCGAAGAGCGAGAGGCGAGAACATGAATATCTTCATTAGTTGAACTTTGACCAATGCCTCTAGCCACCAACCTTGACTCCTCTTGAATGCAGTCGGCCCTCAAATGATCAAACTTAGGAAGTTTGGATCTTACACTGATTCCTTGAATGTAGGACTCCCATGATAAAGGAAGACCATTGATATCAAGCATGGTCAAGTCCTTATCATCAACCACATGACCAATTGTAGAGAGTTGATCTCTCAATTCCGAAATCCTCATGAAATAGGCAATCACTATTTCTCCTTTCGCCATCTTCACATGGTGTAGTTGTTGCTTCAGTGCCAAGTGCCCGGCTGGTGTTGTTGATTTCGTACATCTCCTCCAATGTTTTGAACATGTCCCTTTCCGTCTTCAACTTGGAGACAATCGGAACAATAAGATCTTTAACGGAATCAACCAACATCTTCTTTTCCTTGATGTATTTCTTCCTCCACTGTCACTTCTCTTCTTCCTCCTCTGGTTCGAGAACTTTGGTCTCCACAAACTCAACCAAATCATTGTCTTCCAAGGTGAGCATGATTTTGAACCTCCATGATGTATAATTGGATGCTCCCTCGAGTCTATCCTCAATTTTAAGACCATTCACCATCATGACTAAGATAGAGATAGACAAAGATATGGAAAAGAGAATAGAAAGTATCACTGCAATAACAAATCTGATCACGATCTTCTTCAAACCCGCTCTGATACCATGTTAGTTTTATGATCAGATTTAATGCACAGAAATTAATTCAAAATCAGACACAAGAACACAGCAAATACCTTGGGAAAACCCTCCTCTTGAGGGAGAAAAACCTAGCAACAATATATCACTTATATATTGAATTATCACAATGATGATCTCCTTACAAGAGGCCAATATGAAGGCCTATATACAAGCATCAATATTATGATGCACACAGAAATATATAGAAAGAAATCACTGATCAACTCACAGCCTTCAATAATGCCGAACTTAATCTTAGATGAACTTTGATCTGTCTTGTACAAATTCGCGCCAAGTAGAAGGAATGCAAGAACAATAAAAAATCGATGAATGGAGTGATCACCAATCGAGCATATATACAAGAGGAGAGGGAAGTTGTGCCTCTTCAAATCCAAGAGTTGGCCCAATATGAAAGAACGTGTTTCCATAAGTACAAGGTCGGCCTCCGTAGAAGATCGCGCCTCCAAGACAAATCAAGCCTCTTCATTAATTAAATATAACAAATATTAAATGTCTACAAAAGACGTGTCTCTTCAATTCATCTCAAGTCAGCCAAGAGCAAGGTATCGAATATAATAATCACAATTCAAATAGTCGTTAGGCTAGCATTTGAATTGTCTTCAATCGCGCGGACCTGGAAGAAGCAGCCCGATGCTGCTAATAACATCAACAGCTTTGACCTTCCTTTGAGTCTTTTCTGTGAAGTTTGCTGCAGTGCCTACATAGACATTTGTTTGACAGAATGGACCAAGAAAGACTACTCTGTTGAAGTAAGGTAATTTGAGGGCTCGATAAGACAAATAGAAAAAGATATCACTAACCTTGCTAACTAAAACTCTTTGAAAAGTAGGTTGCAATGCTTGCTTAAGGATGGAGATAATATGAGGATAATATGAGTCTATAGATGTATGAACATTTGGTAATGTAATGTCCCATTTTATTCCTAAATGTCTGCAGCCTATGTTTCAAAAGAAATCAATAAAGATAATTAATATTACACCAAACTGACATTAAATAAAGATTAAGTTGTTAAGAATGGTCAACCAACATATGAAGATTTGTGTCGCTTGAGCAAGATAAGGTATATAAGGAAGGTAGAAGGAAAGGGAATGGGAAAGAATTATTATGACTGATTACAAGTAATAGAGAGCAACACTAGCAAAATAACTTATTTAAAATTAAATTATTATTCTCCAAATGTAGTGATGAAGAGTTGTAACTATTGAGGTGAAGAGGTGTGACTCCCTCAAACTTGAGATATAAAAGGGAGATAATTTCATTTGAGAAAGGGAGCCATAACATCCTTCAATAATTCAATTGAGAATAGAACTTTATGTGACTTTGCAAGTAAATTAAATTATGTTCTCAAGAGTAGTGATGATGTGAGAAAGGATGTGACTCCTAATGTGAAAGGTTGTGACTCTTCAAATGTGAAAGGTCATGACTCTTCAAATGTGAAAGGTTGTGACTTCCTCAATAATAAGATGTAAAAGGGTGATCATTTCCTTGTGAAGAAATGATCAATGGGGAATAAATCTATCAATCAATTTGGAAATAAAGTATTATTCTCAAAAGGCAGCCATAAAGGGTGGTGACTCATTTATTATGAAGGGTAGTGACTCATTTATTGTGAAGGGTGGTGACTCCTTCAAGAAAAGGATATAAAGGGTAAATCAGTTCATTGACATTCAATCAACAATCATCACTCATCTATTCATCAAGAAATCAAACATTCATCACTCATCTATCCATCAAGAATCAAGGAAACAGCAATAAGTCTATCAATACATTCAATCATCAAAACATGCAATCATTGAATCATTCAAGAATCCAATCACTCAATCATCAAATCATTTAAGTATATCAATCATTCAATCATCAAAACATTCCATCATCAATTTATTCAAGTGTAAAGTCAATCAAGCAACATTCAAACATTAACTTGTCAATCCATAAATATCAATCAACTCACGATCATTCAGCATATCATATCAAGTGGATTGGATAGAAAGAAAAATAAGAAATCAGAATATAAGAGATCTAGTAGAAATAAATATTATTTTTAGCAAGGGTATTATTGGGAAGTAAGTTTTAAAATATATAAATTAGGAATATATATTTATTGTAATTGCATAATGATATTTGATTACCAATTAATATAGTAGATTCCTTTAGCAATCTATTTTGAATTTATAAAAAGTGTTTTTGCAAATAGGGAGGTCGATCAACCTTCTGAGTTCACAAGAGATGAAGCACTGGTCTTTCCTTCATCAAGCACGCCACCACGAGATGGAGCGCTTGTGGGCTGGGAGACATATGAGTGCTTCCAGGCTTGTTAAGGAAGGCAGTCTTCACGCATCTTATCAAGCACACCACCCCAAGATGGAACGCTCGTGGGCTGGGAGGCGAATGAGTGCTCCTAGGCTTGATCAAGGAGGATGGAGCGCCTCCAAGTTGGACTGACGGATGGAGTGGACCTAAGATCCTACCATGTTTGTGGGCCAGGAGGCAGACGAGTGCTCCTAAGCTTGAGGGACTTCTCAAGTACGCCACCCCGAGATGGAACACTCGTGGGCCAAGAGACGTAGGAGTGTTCCTAGGCTTGAGGATCTTCTCAAGTATGCCACCCCAAGATGGATGGATAGGGATCCACACATGCTCTTGCAATAAAATGACAACGATCCTTGAGATTGCGGTTTGCAAGTACTTCAAGTGAATTCCTAATATGATTGACGATAGGAATATGCCTTGGAATAATCATTAATGATGTTAAGATATTTTAAATTCAAATATTAATGATGTTATGAACTATTGATCTAAATATTATAATGTTTTAACTATGTGTATTGCTCTCAATATTATGATATTTTATGTGTTAATCTGAATATAACCATAAAGTTGATACTTGTTATTACTAATATCAGTTTTTAGTGGTGATTGTTGTTTTGCAGGCCTAAAATTAGGAATATCCCAAAAGGGGATATTACAGGTAAATTCTTTACAACAAAGAAACAAAAATGCATGAAGTGCCCTCTCTGCTGTGTACCTTTCTCTAAGCTGACATGAACTGAATGAAATGGTAAGCGTGCAAAAATATCTCCTCCACCAAACAGCATCCATGTATTCTCAGTTGAATCATGGTCCCCACAAGTTCTGCAAATTTCCTTGACTTTAGCATCACTTCCCCCCATTTGTTTCATGAATGATTCATAAGGTGAAGGAACACTACTTTTTGAAGTTCGAGCTTGCTTTCGTAATGCTGTTAGAGCCTCTCGGTTGCTATTCCTGGACCTGTCGCACTCAACCAGCTGTTTCCAACTTGAGATAGTCAGATAAGTAAGATATGATTGGGACACTTTTGAAATAACCATGTAGGAAAGTTTCATAACATTGACATTTCAGGTCTCTCTACTTTTGAAATAACTCTGTAGAAAATTTTCATAACTTTGACATTCAGAGATCTGAAATCTGAAATATCAATGTTATGAATTTTTTCTACACAGTTATTTGAAAAGCGGATGAAATTTTTCTACACTGTTATTTAAAAGTGGAGAGATCTGAAATGTCAGTGTTATCAATTATCTACTAAGATATGACTGCTTCACAATTGTACATGATTCAAAACTAAGCAATTTTCAACGGCAAACATATTATTCACCTGTTGTTTTGCCAAGAGAAGATGCTCAGCCTCAATTTCAACCTCAACAAGTCCTTGTTGCAGCCGCTTAACATCCTCATCCATTTCCACACTGCAACCAAATAGAAAGAACATTTCCTAAGATTTCCCAAATTTGAATTGTGAAAAGGTATTGTTAATCAACAATCTAAGAAAACATTTAGGTCTGGATATCCAGAACAAAAGTAACTATGTGAAAGAAAAAATTAAAATAACTGCTTAGTTAAATTTGGCTGCATTGATACAACTTGATTTTTTGAAAACATCAAGTATTTTATTAAAAAGTAGAAGTGTTAACAAAAAAACAACACACTCACAAGGGACAAAATTGAATATAAAGTAGTACAACTCCAAAAAGAATGCCATCCAGAGTAGCAAAGAAACATAAGAAACAACAGAGCATACATTGTTTTTAATATAAGAAACAAATATACTGTTATCGTCCTCTTGAAAAGCTGATAGATACTAGATAGATTAGCAAGAGAGTAGCCATTTAAACAGCAAGAAAAAGAAATAGTAAGGGCAGGGAAGAAGGTAGACATTTGCAGTGAGCACTATCTCATTTACAATTCCCACAATGTATTATCATGATTTAGCAAAGCAAAATTTGGAGGAATTTTAGTGTACCTGTAGACTGTGCGGCCCCAATTGAAGACTTTAGATGTCAGTTATATTGGATAACAGGCCCCTTGTGATTCAAACCAGGTTTCTCAACCAATTCCATTGGCATAGGGTGTGGTGCTCACTCTGCAAATATGAGGGTATTTCGTGCCAGAGAAGTAGATATCTTAAAAATGTCATGATATTTCAGATCTCAGATGCCTGGCCAATATTTTCCTCAAAATCTTGTATTTTTTTGAAAATGTTGTTGACTGCTATTTTGACTGGTTTCTTGGCCAATATTGTCACAAGATATTGGCAATCTATATCAATATCAAATATATTGAGATATTATAATAAATCCTTCTTTTTCTATAAAGGTTGTAAACTGCAATTTTTTTTTCCCATTTTGACTTTACTCTCCTCTGATTTTTTCTGCAACAAGACAGACTTGTTTCTAGGGCTTCCCAACATCGTTTTCAGCATACATTTGAGGATTTCACTTGGATTTGAGGGCACATTAATCAGATCAACAACATTTTTGAAGTTGGTACACAAATCTTCAAAATCCAGTTAAGGGTTTATATCTTTTAATTAATTCCTTTTTTTTTGTATTCATTTTAATAATTAATAAAACTCAAAATGTTGTTTTATTATATTTTTACACACAAACCCTAGCCCTAAACTCTGAAATTAGTCTTCAGCATTTGGGTTTGGGGTTATTTTAAAAGCAATATGTTGTTTTGTGTTTTGATGCCTAACCATAACACTAACCCTATTTCAGGGTTTAGGATAACAATTAGGGCTTTTTATAACATTATGCTCCTTTTTGGGTTTTTCTAAATATCATAATATTATTTTTTGCCCTAACCCTAAACCCTGAAAAGGGTTAGGGAACACAAAAGAATCAACATCAATCCCTAATCCTAACCCTAAATGCTGATTTTTTAAGCAATTTAAGATTAGGGACAAATTTTTTAATGTTTTACTTTAGTATGCCCTAAGCCTAACTAACTATAAAATTTATTTTTTTAGCGTTTATGATTAGGGTTTAACAATTAATATTTAGCATGCACAAATGTATATTTTCTTGAAAACCACTAAAAGCTTTTGTAGGATTACCAATATACCAAAGTAGTAAAAGTTTGGATATTAAACCCCTCTATTGTGTACCAAACATGACATTTGGCAAGATTATCCTCTAGTATCCTAGGAAGTCGTTGGAACCATTGCCAAATTGTGCTAGAAAAGAGCATTAATGTGTTAGGTATGTGCTTATTAATTCATTCCAAGGCTTTTCCTAATCAGTTAGTGCCTTTTGAAGTACTACTTTTGTATAAAGGCCCTTAAGCCTTGAGTAAACCTAAGTGAAATAGTTTTGAAACCCTTTGTTTGCAATTGTCTAAAACCTCATTTATATTCGTCCATGCACTTTTGTTCTAATTTTGAAGTGACTTGCAATCACCCCTAGCATATCACTTGATTGAAGTTTCCATATGGAAAATTTATTAAGCATCGGCTCTTTGTTTTAGCATACTTGCCATAGGTGATTGCATATCTTATTACCTTTCTCTACAGAAAAAAATCAAAAGCAAACAAGCACTTTTGATCAAGTTGTTTTACCATAGGTCGTTGATCGTGTTGATCAACATATGTCATCAGATCTTGAATCAAATGAAACAAAGGATAATGGTGGGTTTTTTAAGTCAACATTTAACATTCATTTAACACAAATTTTGAACCCAATTGGTCAAGATGTAAAAATGTGCACAACCACATAGGCTCACATTTTGTGGAATTAATAAGGATTGGCTAAGTGGATCAATAGCACCTCTATGGTGGGCCCATTATTCCTATTTGGCAATTTTTGAAGGTAATACATGCTTTTGACTTTTCTTCACGACAAAACAATAGAAGCAAGTATTGACTAGTTTTAGTCCCTCCATTTTCCCCTCAACTATCAATTTTTTGTCAATCGATGCATGTTGTTCAATCGATATAATATTAACAACTACATGATAGATACCTAGCTTGACGTGTCTCATTTCCATTGGACAATGAAAAAATATATGGTTACTCATAGGGGTTCATCACCTGAAGGACAAATGAAATATTGTCACATGTCAACCAAGGACAAACACCAATGTAATTCTCTAATCTACCCTATGATGATTAAGATAGAGATAACATGCCTTGACACCGCTTAATGAAGTTTAGTTGGAAACATGTCCTTTTCTAGGTAAAACAGCAAAAGCTAAAAGCATGCATCTTTGCTTTCCCCATTTTACCCCACACCATTGGTCATTTGTCAATCATTGTATATCAATGTGAACTGTTAATCAAATCAAAAGTTTCAAAATCCTTAGGCAACATGATGTTTTCTAACATTCTAAAGGAAAAGAGAGTTGAAGAATTAATGGAGGCTACCATTAATATTAATTACTATGCACATACAAGTACCAAGAAATAAAAAGAAAAAAATTCGCCCTAATTCTTCTCATCCTACAATTGAATTGTTAAAAGTGAGAAGTGGAGAAAAGATATTCAAGTAGCCATTATCAAACAAGGACATTCCAAGAGTTATTTTTGCAAGAGAGTATTTAGAGCTTTCACACATAGAATACTTATCTTGAAAAATAGATAAACTATTGTCATTAAAGGAATTGAAAGATAGGTTGTATAGGGAAAAGTTAGGGCACATATATTTGAGCTTCAAATTTGCTTGTGCTATGGCTATGAATTATTTTTATATTGTCTTTAAACTCCAATGGAAAATTTGAAAACCTTTGTGAGCCCCAACCTGAAATACCAAGCATATGGTACTCTCTAAATCAAAAAAATGTAGATCTATCTGTATTAAAAAGTTCCCAAAATGGTTCATAAGAGAATTGCAAGTCAATATACTTTAGAAGTAATCCCCTAGGCCGAAAAGGTACAAGAGGGTTACTGGAAAAGAAAACTCTACAAGAAATTTCTTCAAAAATTCAAAGAGTGGTATCAAGGACCCAGTAATCCACATACCAAGAGGGCAATTGTTTGAAATATTCTATGACAAAGGAGTCAACCCACCTCCTATTTACAATCCATGGCCGAAAAGGTACAAGAGGGTTATTGGAAAAGAAAACTCTACAAGAAATTTCTTCAAAAATTCAAAGAATGGTATCAAGGACCCAGTAATTCACATACCAAGAGGGCAATTGTTTGAAATATTCTATGAAAAAGGAGTCAATCCACCTATTTACAATCCATGGGCACTTGATTTAGTGAAAGAAATAATACCCAACTATTTACCAACTCCAAAAAATTTAAATGGCCCTACAATTGTTATAACGAAAACACCCATACCATGTGGGATTGTAATGTCCCCTTATTAGAGACATAAAATGCACAAATTAAAATTTTGATTTTAATAATTGTTTGATAAAGAGCAATGAAAGATTGATGGAATAAGATAAATGCAATGCATTATTATCAACTAGTGCATAACTAACATAATCTGATATGACTTATTACTCTTGATCGGAATAGATCTTCACCTTGTTTCCTCTTTCCTAACCTCTTTGGATGGTAGGTTTACTGTACCAAGGGCTGTGCACGGTCTCTAATCGGACTCCCTCAAGGTTTCCTACCTGTCTTGGGACCGTCCATCAATGGACCAATTTACCAGCCTTTCCCTCCACAAACTCCCTATCCTTATTGAGTGCTAGCGAAAGGGAATTTCGGCCCGAAGTCTATTCTCAAAGTAAAGTCATAGTAGCTTAAGGAAGCACAATAATTGTTGTAAGCAACATTATTGTGAAACGTCCATTTATTTCTATATGTGGAATTTGTCATTCACTTACGCTGTAGAGATGAACTCAATATATAGACACATATATCTATTGATTGCAAACATGTCATTTAATCTCTCTATGCATTCACTTATCCTATTGAATTCACGATTCATCACAGATTAGAACATTCACTGATATTGATTCTAATAAGGTATGAGTTAAGCATTACACTGTAACCCCCTGTCATAGGAACTTCAATTCGATTATATAAACCTCAATGTTATATCAGTTGGTTGAGGGTACTTACCTTTGACCGCCGTACTAACTGGACTTCTTCCAGACTTATTTCCCTGAGCCCGATCCAACTTCTTTCTTTGATGTGATGATGTATCTTCCTAAGAATCAATTGTTCTTGTTTCTTTGCACTCAAAAGATATTGTTAGTGTAACTCAACAAATAAGAATCTATTAGCTGTATCATAATTATTTATAAGGCTCAATAATTGTTGCAAGCATCATTATTACATCTATATAAAGATTTATATGCATATGATTATACCTGATTGATTTACAATAATTACCTTTACTTGAATATATACATATGTAGGTACATATTTATCTATATACATATACATCTATATATTTATAATCATATTCAAACTTACTTTCCAATATATAATTACTGATACCTTCAAATTGCTTCCCCAATTATATTATATTACTTTCGGGATGCATATATCTCTTCTAGATCTGTATATGTTATCTTTAAATCACATATTATATCTCTGAGGTGGATCCTCCTAAAATCATACTTGTATTTTTGTCATCGGTTGTTGTTCATATGTCTGCCTTTAAACCTGATTGTGTCCAGTTTCCCTGAACATGCAAATATCATTCGATGCCTTCTTTCCTATTCTCCATTCCCCTTCATTGTGAACTTATTTATATATATGGATTTTATTGATACTCCATCTTTTGATTACATCCGCAGCTATGCTCAGAAGTAGTATGTTTTCAGATTTCTTATTTACTATTCCTTATCTTACATTCCTCCTCTTGGGCTAGAAATGGACTCCTTTTAATATCTATGTTTTGGCTAAAGTCATTGCCTGTAATGAACCGGACTAATTTTTTTTTTGTTTTTTCAAATGCAATTACAATCAACACGCACCCGTTAAGGTTAGCTCTAAAACCAAAACGATGCGAAAGCAACTCTAACCAAGGATGTACACCAGGATCCCGATGTGGGCAAGGTGTGAGCATATGGTCAGAGGATCTAATGTAGATGCAGAGCTGGAAAGGAACTCTAACCAAGAATGCATCTAAGACAGATGAGCATATGGTCAGAGGATCTAATGCAAGGTGAGCTGAAGTAACTCTAACCAAAGATGGCGCCGAGTGATGGTGAGCATATGGTCGGAAGGCCTGATGGCGAGCATATGGTTAGAAGGTCCCTACAACTACTAATTGAAAGTAAATAGGTGGCAAGCCAACCTCTTCCACTTATTCAGCGGGAAGTACAATAAAGTAAGTGAAGAGATAAAGGAGAATTGTTGATAGTACTACTAATCAGCTTACAATAATATAGAATGCTTGCCAAAACCCAATATGAGAAGACCCAATGCTGTAATACTAAATATGAATCCCTCAATGCTTAACAAAACTCACTAGACTCAAACTCCTCTCAAATTTGCATTTCTTCTAAGACTGATATGACAGACCAGCAACCCTGAGCTTCACTAATATGCTCACAACTCACTCAAAACACACCCAAACTGCATGAGATAAAATGCACAAGACTCTAAAGATGATGGCGCCTCAATCCCAAGGAAGAAACCTCACACTCACAGCTGCTATTTTTTTCCTTGCACGAATTTCAATGCTGCTTTGAAGGCGTGGCTCTAAGAAGGGCGATTTGCTTAGATAAATTTCAGTTCTTCATTAAAAAATCTGCAAACATACACAAAGGGTCGCCCCTATCCAAGAAGCATAAATATGCAATACCCAGAATGATTTGATTTTTATTTCATGAGATATGAGTGAAAACTACAATCAGCTATGACCAAACCAGCAATCCAAAAACTGATGGAGATGCAAGAACACAAGTACAATATGCAAGAAAGCTCAACTACAATGCTAAACAAACCTATTACAATCTATCTCTCAACTAGTTGCTATCTTTCAAGCAAGAAGATGAGCCATTGCTAGGAGGTGTGCTTTCCTCGAAGCGAATGCCTGAAGACAATCCAGCAGCATAACGGTGTGGTAGACAAAAGATGCCAAAATGAAGAGCTGAGGCCTGTATATAGAGACTTGAGGAGAACCTTCTAGAAGCTTCAAGAAGGGCGCCCAAATTCAAATTTGTCTTCAACACTTTTCCCTCCAAAGGTGGCGTCCTTTTCACATGAAATAATATTTCACTTTATTTATAAAAATAAATCTTTCCTTCAAGTAGGCGTCCCACTTCTCCAAACCATAATTTGGCCTTAAAAATATAAATTATCTCTTGATGAGGCATTCACCCATAAAGTCCCATTTTTAAAACAACATAAAGTTATAATGCTAGGCCAAGGGGGGGTTATAATATTAAAATATAACATTATAATATGAAAATAACTTATCTCTCCATAAAATGCACCAAAAGGCCAAAAATCCCAATACCAACTGAACTGGTTGAAGAAGAGAGCCAACCGCAATGTAGCCAACAGGACCACTGCCAGAAATAGAATTTACTAAAAATAGTAAATTCATGAAGTTACTTGAAACACCAAACAGACTATACCACTGCGAAGCTCTCTGAAAACCCAGAAAGAATCCACAATCCAATTTCCAAACTTCAAGCAACACCTCCTCAAAAATAGGAAACCCTAATTTCACCCTCCAAGTAGCCTACGGGTCTCCGAAATAGGCCAATGGTCAACTAAATCGATCACAATTGAGAAGGGGACATTACATTGCCTCTCATTACGCCTCCTTGTCAAGGAACATGTTTCTTACATTAGTGTTAATCATTGTCCTTTAACTAATAACGATACTCCTAATATTTTATCTCCAACCACCCGATCAATATTGGTGG
>VDFB02317988.1:0-38562 GCA_007258455.2 Sequoia sempervirens | reverse complement strand
TCCCATATATAATGACCTTGGTGATGCTACGTAAAACCCCCACCATTGAGTAAGTGAAATTCTCATTTTGTTTTTCAAATTTATTTGTTGCTCTTGTGTCCACTCATGAATTCCCATTTTTATTTAATTTGGATATTTGTGCTTCACACCTTCCTTGGTTTCCATGGAGATCTTTTGTTTTGAATGCAAGCAGCCTCAAATCTTCTATTTGTGCTTAATTCATTAGCCCCTATTTCACCCATATGTACACTAGCACTTGCACCCCAATGAGGTGCAATACTTACGCCCATACGCTGAGAACACATTATTTATGTCCGTGAAAAGCAGTGGATGATGTGCAGAAAGTAGTGATCTATCTCACCTATCCCTCTCTACCTCTTCCTCCCTCCCTCCCCCATTTTCTTTCCCTCTTGCTCTCTCCTTCCCTCTCTATATCTCTCTATATCACATATCCCTCTCTACTTATCCCTCACTCCATCCCACCTATTTCTCTCTTACTCTCTTCTTCCCTCTCTACTTCTCTCCCTCTCTCACTTATTCCTTTTTACCTCCTTCTCCTTCCCCCTCTAATTCTCTATATCTCCCCTATCCCTCTCTATCTCTCCCTCCCTCTCTCTCTCACTCTCTCTAGCTCTCTCTTTGCTTCTCTGCTTCTTTCTATCCACCTCTCTCTCCCTCCCTATCTCTATCTCACTTATCCCTCTCTACCTCCCTTCATCCCTTTACCATCATCTATCTCTCTTTCTTTATCGTTCCTTCTCTACTTCTTTTCCTTCCTCTCTATCTCTCTCTATCCTTTACTCTCTACTTCTTTATCCTCCTCTCCAATTCATTCCAAAAAAAAACTTCTTATACAACTTTAGTTTTTCCTTTTTCTATTTGTTTATTTTTTGGATTTTATAACACAGAACAAATACCAGGCAATTTATCCTTTATGACCTCCATACTAACGAATATCGGCCATTCCACAACCTTTGAAACTCTAAAAAAGCTCTACTTTCTTACACTATTAATTTTTCACAATACTCTTCGAAGATTCATACATTTATTGCTACCAAGAAACTTCTAATGGAGACTAAAATGTATTCACACTTCTTCCATAGACATTGTACTAAAAAAAATTTGGCCTTTGATGACAAGTTGCCAAATTTTCCCCTACTCTGGGAATTTTTTTTTGGCTTTTATAACCCATAATTTTTGGTAGAAAAAACCAAACTATTTACACTTTGGGCATAAACACAACCACAAATTTTTTTCCAATAATAATGTATAAACATTACTAACACTATATTATTGTAGTAAAACCCAGTTTTTCGTTTATCAAAAACACTATATTATTGTATAACAACACCATAAGATATAGATGATATGCACATTAAAGTTATGTAAATATTTCAAGTCAGTTAACTTTGAATGCAAGAATGCAAAAAAAATGAGATCATTTTAATGCTTATAATAGATATATTCATATTTAATAATTAATCTCAGATTGATTAACACTATATATATATATATTCTTAAATTTAATTATTATTATCAATATATATTATTAAATACATGTTTATTTATGTCTATTTAATATTTATTAATTCATTATTTATTCTTTAAATAGATAAAAATAATAAATATTCTTTAAACAAATATAAATAATTAAGAAATTTATACTATCAAACTAATTAATATTATATACAAATAAATATATCAATAAGGAACCATAAAAAAACAAAAGTAATAAATAGATTCTAGCAATACCTAATTTCTTTTTATCTTTGTATAAAATCTTATTTTAAAATAATATAACCCTTTTTAAAGGGAATGGGGAATATATTCCCATTTTCTTTACTCAAGGAATTATTTTACTTAGTATGAGAATTACATCGATAATTCATTATAAGGGGATTGGTATGCCTCACAAAGCTAGTGAACATATAGAAGCTCTCTTGGTGTAAATGTGGCGAGGCCCTAGAATCATATAGTTAATTTATTTTATGGTTTGTATGGATGTCATTGCAATGCATAAGCTTAAGTGGGAGAATGTGAGGCTTGCATAATATTTAGTTGTAGCCCTATTTAATGTGACTATTGGGCTTAAAGGGTTCCCCACTTCATTTCTCTCTGTTTGAGCCAAAGGCTACACAATATGTTGCTTCCTAGTCTATGGTTTTGGTACACATGTATGAGGGGTTTGAGTAGTGAGTGTTAAGCTTTACAAGATCTCACAGGTACATAGGTTTGCTAAAATACAATCAGAGTAAAAGAAGAAAGTGTGTTGCATATGTGATTTACATTTGAAGATTAATACACACTTATATTTTTTTAATAATAAAAATTTATCATACAAAATATTATCAATGTCTATCTTTTATCATTATTTATTAATTAATCCAATATAATTTTAATAATAAAAATTTAACATACAAAATATTATCCATGTCCATCTTTTTATCATTATTTATTGATTAATCCAACATTATATTTCAGACAAAATTAAATTTTACTTGTATATTATTTTTTTAAAATATTTGATAATCATTTAATTGAATATATTTTATATTTGAAAATGATTTGTTTAATAAATATTAATCTCTCTGAATATTGCATATTTATTGCTTCAAATGTTACAATTAGTATACTTTGTTAAATAAACAAATTTCATACGGCTATCTTAGCTTTTTAAAATTATTTGAGGTAATATTGAGTGACTAAAATCATATAAATTACGCATCATTTGTAAAAACATCTTTTACGGGCTAACATTTATTGACTTGATGGAGATACGCTGCATATAATGCGGAGTGTCAAAGATATGTTTTAATTTTGTTTAATTTCTGTTGGTAAAGACAAAATAAAAATATAAAACTATTTCGGCGTTTGTCTCTTCTCACGATGTAAAGGTAGGCGGGTCAATCCCGTGAAAGAAGATTGAGTAATATCGCATTCGCACAAGAAATTCTATCAATGAACCCCATTTTCATGTGGAAAGTCCAGATGCTTCCTCTCAAGCTCTACATTCCACCAAAATGAGACAAATCAAGCTTGATGTGAGTTGTGCTGACAACTTGACAAAGCATATCCATGGCTATCATTGTATCTATAGCATGCCAGACGATTAAAAAAAACCTTAGCCGTTAGATTTTTCCTTCTCGTCAGTCGTCAATTTTTTCCTTCTTATTTCATTCGCCGTATTCGGTACAAGGCGTGGGACCTACATCTGCCAGCACACTGTAAAATAGAAAGGTTGTTTGTGTCGTGTTTTGTGCTCCTATCAAAAAGCCATCAATAACGGAGTGTCTGGGAAACTAACTTTGATGTGAATGAATAAACCATGCTGAGTGGAGAAGAAATTTTGTGGCTTTTGTGGGGTTCCCGCCGGTGTCAAACTAGGGGAAATGCCGGTGGGGTTCCCCCACATGAAATAGCCTATCGGCTAATTACTCTAAATAAATGTTGACTTGCTGCCCACCAGAGTGTTATATATGCCTTGGTCACCTATCGAGTTCTTACTAATTCATGGAGAAAAGGTAATGGAGCTTGATTGCATCTTATCTTTCCTTGCATTAAATTTAACTGTTAGTTTATACCCGCCATGCCCACACAATCGGTTATTAGCTTTTGAACTTGCTTGAGGGCCTTGCATCTATGAGATAGTCTCATTGTGCACAATGAGCCTTAATGTAAAATAACTTAATGTATGCCTATGTCGGTCAAAGAAGGTTGTGTTGGAAATTATAATCACACCTATTCTCATAAATGTGCCCATTGCTTTAGACAACAACTCTGTATCCTCAATTCAGCAGTCATACCTCAACCAGCATTAAAGGAAAATCGCAAATCAGTATTCGAATGGATTTTCACTTCACGTGCAAGTCAAGTTTCTAAAACTATATTTTATTACTTCGCTTGATGCATATGATTTATCCGTAGATGGAAGTCTCTCTATATATTGCTGAATTTGGGCACTTTCTTTTCACTCTCTGAAGATTCCGGCTTTCTAGAGCTGTAACAAGAAAGATGGCAGTGTGTTGATGTTTGTTTGTCAAGGAGCACAAGGTCCATCGATACTCAGAGTATGTAATGATAGAATGTTAAGAATGAACAATAACTCAAAAGGTACTTGGAAGAACGAATATTCTTTGTAATTTTCCATAGAATCATTGTAATATATTTATTCTGACCAATATAAGTCTTATGCCCATTTCTGTTTGTTATTTCCTATCATTACATTCCTTCATTTTGTATCAGAGACATGTCGGTGAAGTTCACTGGGAGTACAGGTTCATGGGTTCTGTGTTTGACAAGAGCCCTAGGGTTTCCAATAATCAATCATGTCTTGCACCTGTGAAGGTGTTCTTTTATGTTTTTTTTATTTTTTTTATGTTTGAAAAGTTGCAAAAGAGTTCTTGGATGGCTGTTGAAAAGAGTCCAGTCCAAAAATACTTGGAGGATCCTATTGTGTGCAGGTGATGTTTGATTAAGATCCCATAAGGATATCTGAGTGGGATTATGTTTAAGTTGTTTGATGAAATCAGGCTCCTGTCTTCTATGTAAAGGAAAATGATGGGCACTAGGAAAAATAGGTTGAGGAAATGATAATGAAGTGGGAGTGGTTTTTGGTTGCCTATTGTTCCATGTATTATATGTGTGAGCAAAGGTATTGTAACTCCGTTGCTGCACAATATTGTTACTATCAAGTTGAATTATAAAATATAAGATAAATCCAATTTTTAATGTTTTATTTTAAGGTATTTTTATGCTGAGAGGTTACTTAGGAGGTTTGCTAGTTAAAGGAGATCCAATTTGTGCAATGATAGCCTCGAATCAGTTACATCGATGACCTTCAAGTGAGGGGGAATCTAATCTAAATTTAACATCTTCATCTATGCAATCCATCCTAGTGTTCGCTGAGAGAAGTGTATCATTGAAAGAGAGACAATTTTTTTTGCATAATGCTCAATAATTGGGTCTTCTAACACCAAAATACGTTCATCACAAGTAGGAGAGGTATTGAGAGAAGAGAAACTATGATTTTCATTATTTTCTATGTATGCATTCTCTTATACCAAAGCTTTAGTGGATGATTTAGGTGAGATGAAGTCCTCAAGGGCTTCATCTAGCATGTCAAGGTCATCACAACTAAAGGGTTTAAAGAATATTCTTTCTCCAAGGTTAACCATTTTGTTTTCATTTGATATATATATATATATATATATATATATATATATATATATATATATATATATATATATATTTTTATTTTTTTTTCTAATGATTTCAAAATGTAAACTAATCTATCTCTAAACTATGAAATGATGTTGAAAGTAGAGGAAAAATGCAAAAATGGAACACTATCCTCATCTGAAATATGCAAGAAATGATTTTTTAAAATGTTGCAAGATCTAACTAAAGAAGCAATAACTTTAATTCAAAATCAGACTATTCCAGGAAAATAGCTCTCAGATCTAAAAACAACAACAAAAAGGAAAAATAGAGAGTAAAAGTCACCCTGAAACTGCCTTGATTAGAGAGAAACCTTTATCCAAAACTAGGGAAAACACCTAATCAGTAAAATATAATGCACTATGGAACAAATACAACTCAGTACTTAGATGTGTCACACATTAGCATATGTGACTTATAAATTTAGATGCATCATACGACCAAGCACATTTGTCACATAGATCACTTGTGGCTTAAAAATCAAAACTTGCATCACACGTTCATGCACATGCATTGTACCCATCCACAAGTGTGGCATACCATATCGGCGTACAATATCATATTCATCATTTTAGACCATGGTTGTATCACACAAGTCATATGCATGACACTTAGCATTTTCAATTCTATCACATTTGAATAACTCTAACAGATAGATGCATCATACTAAGGAAGATGCAATGAAACACCCCACTTGTTGTGAAAATGATAACAAATGTGACACGCGTGTGCACCACATCTCCTTGACCAAGTTTGAGCCCTATAAACCACTAAAATCAATAAATTTACAAGGAAGGAATGGGTCACATGCCACGTCGCTGAAGCCCTCTAGTCGTCTGAAGGTTTGAACCCTAAATATACGGCGCAGGTGATATTTTGGAAAAAGCTCCACAACAAGGTCACTCTCACAACTCACTATTCACTCATGTCAAAATGCACAAATGACCAATTTACCTCCCAAAATTTTACTTATACCCCCTAGGTGTAGAGTTTTTACCATGTATGTACCTAATATTGAGTCTAAAACCTAATGTGGATATCCTAGATGTCTTGCAAATTAAACCTTTTAGTGTGCACTATTGGATTTGCTTTGGCCAAATATTTTTTCTAAAATTTGTAAAAAAATTCTGACGAGACATAGGTCTATCTTGTTTCCATCACAACACACCAGGGCATATTTTGAACTTAATCTTTTTGATACAACATTGAGATTAATTCACATTGTATCAAAGAGGGGCGAAATGAATAACTTCCCGTATATAATTGAATAACTTTAATTATTAAATTATTTTGTAAACTCATACTCTTCTATTAATTAAATAGTTTTAATTATTTAATTAATTCATTTCCCCCTTGTTTATTCTTTCTCTCTATAATTAAGAAATTATTATTTATTTAATTATTCACTTTCATTTGCATTCTATGATTAAATAATTGTTTTACTTATTTAATTATTCATGAGCCTTTTCTTCCACAATTAAATAAATCATATTTATTTAATTCCCCACTTTTCTGCACACTAGTAAATAATTAATTTAATTATTTACTAATTTTTCTTTTCCTCCACTTTCTAATTAGATAATTGTTGCTAATTATTTTAATTAAAAATTATCTTTCCCCTCTTCTTCTATAGTTAAATAATTTCATACAATTAGTTAATTTACTCCAAGCCACCTCCTTTTCTTCGTCAATCTCCTCTTTTATCTTAATTAACCTCCACCCTTGATAAGGTTTCATTACCTTTTAATCTCCACCATCCATCATTAACTAAACCCTATTTTTTCCCTATCCCTATTTCCTTGCTTCTCAAAGTAATCTCATCCATTGATCTTCATCATTTAATCTTGGCCCTTCATTCAAATTGTATTTTCTATAAAAGAGACCCATAACTTTCATCTTGGCCTTAACTGAAACCACTATCTTTGATATTTGACCCTAACTACAACCACTATCTTTGATATTTCGCTGTCATGTTAGACTTATTATTGCATACTACAAATCTGAGGGCAAGCTAGCAGTGAAATGGAGAAGAGCAATGAAGGTGATTCAACAATGGCATAGGACTTGTGGTAAGATTGCTTTGTTATTTTATATTTCTATGTTCATTTGTGCTTCACTATTGGATTAAGGTCTTGAGGATTGAGTTTTATGTAAGTGGTAGTGGATACTATTGATTCATGCCTTTCACCCTTGTTTTACCCTATTCTAAAGATTAGTTTAAATTAAAAGCATTCAATATCTTTTTTCATGGCCATGACAAATTCATCTCAAGGAAAATTCATCAACAGTATGGCAAACTTTTAATGCGATGAATTTTCGTTGGTGGTGAATTTTCTTTGAGGTGAATTTGTGGCGGCGGTGAATTTTTTTCTGCGGTGATGCAAAATACACATTGTTAATGCTTATACAACAAAACAATTAAAAAATACATATTTTTTTAAAATTTACAATAAAAAGCAATAAAAACTTTATTAAATATACTATGAATTTTTTTATGATTAATACGAAAAAATGAAAAGGATTTTTTAAAATATAATTTATTTATCAAGACAAACTAGATATAGAACACCTCATCTTTTCAACTATAGGAATATTGAAGAAGAAAAATTTATGGAATTGTGAAACAATGATGGGATGCTTGAACAAATAGTAATGACAATTTATACTCCACTTCTTTAAATATGATGTTCAAAATCTCTTAGCAGTTTGCAAGAATAAATAGAAACGAAGGATTCTAAACTTCTGTTCACATTTGTATCCACTCCACTGGTCAACATTTAGACGACAGTGTAACAATGTGGTCTGTCTATATATTAACTGGAATTATTGAATAGAGATAGCAGCCCCACGAAATTACTATTACATGATCTTTGTCGTCGCTATGCAATAAACTTGATCAATATCTAAATAGGATTTTCAGACTGCAAGGGTTGGCGATCCTTACTTAGAGATCCCTAACTAGCACCCCTCCCTTCACTGCATTAGCTTCAAACATTGACAATCCTCGACTACAAAGGTTGGGCTCATAAAGAAATGTTTGAACTCTTGGAAAGTATTAATATACTATGCCGTGAACAACCTATTTTCAACCATGTAAAACCTATAATATTGTTATCTTTTAACCTTTTTAACATTGCAGCATGTTAACTAATATAATCCCATATATAATGACCTTGGTGATGCTACGTAAAACTATGCAGTGAAGTGGCTTAGTGAATCGTCAATATAATACAATCCTAAGGGGTAGTCAAGGAAACAAAACATTCATTTTTTTAGATGTTTTTTTTAAATAATTTTTGTTCAATTTTGCATCAAGATAATGGTATGATCATTTGTGATTATTCTTCTCTTCTAGTGGAATTTCATATCAACATAATTGTCTGATAATTTTTAATTGATACTGTAATGAATATGGGATATGCTAGAGTTCTTATTTTTTCGTATATGATGGTTTTTTAGGTTATGTTTGAAATTAGGTGAAGTAATTGTCTATTGTGTCATTTCATGTTATCTGGTGTTGAATGATAATCTCTGTTCGACTCAATGTCATGATTTTTTGAAATAAATTCTCAGACAGATTTTTATTTTATTTTGAGGTCACCAAAGACAGGAAGTGGAAGAGATATCATTGGGCTTTAGTTTCCCATATATTGCATAGACACTACACTATATTGCTTCATGATTATGAGTAGGTTACTTCTTTCAGGTGCAAGGCCATCTGATACCCCCACCATTGAGTAAGTGAAATTCTCATTATGTTTTTCAAATTTATTTGTTGAATGATCAATTTAGAAAATGTATTTTTAACATTCTCAACATTGTTTTTAAGTCGCTAATCCACCTTTCGATGATGTCCAACAATGTATAGAAAAGGGAAAGTGGAAAGCTTCAACTCCCATCTTGTTAGGTTGTTTACTACTACCCACTCCAACGAGTACATTACTTTAACAAATTAGGTTTTCTATTTAACAAGTCATGTTTTTCAAATGAATTCTCGTGTCACTTTAGTTGATGATTGTTTCTAAGTAATATTTCCTTTTCGTCTTTGAAGTTAACCTTATTCCTTTTCCTACACCTTCCATGGTTACACATGTGATGGACTGTCTCTATCTTAACCGGAAACATGGAAAGGAGTTACTAGCCCTATGAAATTACTATTGCAATTGTCCATAAAGAATTCCCTTCATGAGACAACGACTTCATTACACCTCTACTTGACTTCTGTGCCTCAGATACGTTGACAACTGCGAACTGCTTTTTGAAGACGTCTTCTCTTTACTTTTATTAAAAACGGCGATCTGCCTCTTTATACGTTTGCTATTTGCCATATAGACTGGCAGTAACTTATGATTTCTATGACTTGACTTCTCCTTCTAACTTGCGAACACGATCAGCTTCAATTTTGGCAATCTGCGGGCCTCGAATTTGGCTCTAGTAATGACAGTCTAGCGGCTTCGCAACATCTATGATTTGACCTTTAAGAACAACGATCACCTCACTTGCATGGCAGCAACTCTCCTTAAATATTTTGGATGGCTTTAGATTAGAGTGTGACAGTGATTAATACTTTCTGCAAGCAATCTCCTTCAAGATCTTCAAGACTGAGATCCAACCTACTCAAGTTCGGCTTAATCTTCTTCTTGTCATCAACTCTTTTCTCTAACTGCAATTTCTTCTTCGACGTCAACACATGCGACTTATCGAGATTAGCAATCTCCTCTTAACTGTGAAGACAGAACAATCTTCAAATCTGACGATCTTCAAACCAGGCTTTGATATCCTTACTTACTGGCAGCTGCAGCTGTGACCCCACGACCTAGGTCTGCCCATGATCTGGAAATTATACGAACACTTATAATCTTCTGAGGAGACAATAAATTTCATTCTCTGTTGTAGCACATTTATTGTCTCCTCTGCCCACCTTCACAGTTAACATACAGACAGACCACAATGTTACACCCTCGTCTGAATGTTGTCCGGTGGAGTGGATGCAAATGTGGACAGCAATTGGGAATCCTTCATTTCTATTTATCCTTGCAAACTGCTAAGAGATTTTTATCATATTCAAAAATGTGAAATAGAAATTGCCATTAACAGAAGTGGATTATAAACTGTCAAATATGGTAAATTAAACAATACAAGTAAAATGCTTCTTAGGATAACTGTACTACTTAGCATACGCATCAATGCCCTATTAAGGAGCCACTCCACTAGTGGTCTGCCTGACATTGAAGGCATCATAATAGCTACAAGGAAATTGGTACATCATCATTCATGGGAAATTCCTTTTCTCTGAGAATACTGTTCCCAGGTTCCCAGTATCAGAGTAGTGTTTCTTTACCCTGGTGGCTCCTCCAGTCTCCTTATCATCCTCTATTTTTATAAAATCATAGAACTTTCATTTTTATCTGTCGGGCTCTTTTCCTCGGATTTTTCTATTGCGCTTACCAAAGTCTCCCTTCTAAATATTCTCCACTTCAGTCAAACTCATTAAAAACTAAAGAAGCAAAAATCTGCTTTTCAAATGCTCATGTTTTCCAAATAGAGCATTTTCTTTTTCTGCGCCTACAAATGTTGGACTCTTAGTAGAAATGAAGGCATTTGAATGAACCCACTTTTGGGTATATCATGCAATCTGAGCATTTCAACTTCTATCACAAAGGTTTCACTGCTACATTTTGGGCTTCGAGGCCAAGAAACATCTTGACAAACATGCAGCTAGGGTTTTCTAGGTGAGAAGCATTTTTCAATCTGGATCCAAACTTCATTGATAATTTTAGGGATTCAAAATGAATTAAAATTTGCAATTTGCAAATTCACTGTTTGACAATGTTGAAAAGGTGAGAAGGTTGTTCATTTAATTTTTCTTATACCTTGACTAACAAGTAACATTTGAAAATCCAAGTTCAATTATAAGTATGATTTTGTGAGTAGTAGTAAACAACCTGCAGAGGTGGCAGTTGAAGCTTTCCTCTTTCTTCTTTGTACACATTGTTGGACATCATCCAAAGGTGGATTGGCAGCTGAAAAGTAATGTTGAGAATATTAAATACTTTTCCCAAATGAATCATGCGACAAAAAAAATGACCTACTTTATGGTGGGGAAATCATGTGACCCTGCACCCGAAAGAAATAGACCTGCTCATAATCATGAAGCAATAAAGTGTAGTGTTTACGTAATACAAACGGTGCACTGGTTATCGTTGATGGGAAATCGAACACCAATGATGACGTTATAGCATTAGCTTTCAGATAGGAAGGAAGGCATCTACAATGACGGCTTGCGCTGCTATGTTTTGGACTGCGCAGCCTTTCATTATGCGTGGATTGCTCTGGGGCGTATGCCTCGTATTCAACCGCAGCAATATTAGGCCAACAGACTCATTCCCTGAGACTGCGATTTGGAATCCAAAGGAAGGAGCAGCTACAGTTTTGAAGCCAACAGACTTATTTTATATCTTGCAGTGTTTATACTATCTTCCATTGTCAGTCTTTGTTACACTTCTCTGTAGACTAGGATGATATGTATAGAAGCATAAGCTTTATGCTATCTTTTGTTAATCCTTGCGAGGGTTTTGTTTATGATATTAGTTTAAAGTTTACTTCTAGGTCTCTTTCCTGTGTAATGAATATTATCTTCCTCCTCTTTTATCATAAGTTTATTGGCGTAATGCTGCTTCTTGTCTACATCTTGCGGTCGTTTTTATGTATAAAGTGAAGTTCATCAATGGCTATTTTGTCAAACTTATAATTCAGTATATCTGTTCCAAAAATTTGAATAGCAATTCTAATATTGAGTTAGTAATAATTTATATCAAATCCATAAAATCATGTTTGAAATCTAAGCTTCCTCGAGGGCTTTGCATCTATCTCTCATTTATTCGTGATGAGACACGGTGAGACTTGATTTCAATTAATTTAATGTATGTCTATGTCGGTTAGAGAAGTTTGAAATCCAGACTAACTATGACATCCTTTGAATCCCAGATATGTGTCAAACTATGTTAAACCTTATGTCTACATGCATTATATGTAGTTTTGGGTATGATTCTTGCAAGCATCCTCAGAACCAATATAATTTTATCACTCAGATGCTCACGTCTAGTTAGACAAGGTTTCAAAGTTCGATATCATAGGCAGACCAATGAAGCCCATAAAAGTGTGGTTAATTAAACTCTTACATCCAAAGAGTTGAAACTTTTAGGTTGGGTATGTGCAACTGTTCTGCATGCCATTTTAAGCATAGGTTTAGGCAATAAATGAACAAATAATTTTCTTAAAAGTAAATAATCAGCAATATGTTTCATCAAATAAGTGAAGAAGAGTAAATATTGCTAGATAGATCAAATTTATAAGGGCATGTGGTGGAAAAATAAATAAAAGTATTATTGTGAGTTATAATGATTATCAATATGTGTGTTAGAAGAAATGGATGAAGATATAATTGTATTAGTTGCATATACGTGTATTGAAATAAGTATGGACAAAAAACAAATAAATCTATTGTTTTGTTACCTTTACATAGTTTATATATAGACATAAAAGCATGTGTGTTTAAATAGATGAACAAGTGAAAATATAGTTAAAAGACAAGTGTGTGTTATGAGTAGATATTTTTCAAGATATAATATTCTATAAATATACTGGAATAAATGTGTTTGTATGAATGTGGTATAAGGAAACATAAAGGAAAGTATGTGTGTTCAGATAGATGAATAAGTGAAAATATAGTTAAAGTCACATGTGTGAAACGAAATGGGCAACGATATAATATTCTATAAATATAATGCAATTAATGTGTTTGTATGAATGTTGTATATGGATAAATAAATGAAAGTATGTGTGTTCAAATAGATGAATAAGTGAAAATATAGTTAAAGTCATGCTTGTGAAAATAAATGGATAAGTATATAATATTCTATAATATAATGGAATAGATGTATTTGTATGAATGCATGTTGAGAAATAAAGAAAAATAAAGGCATGAATACAATTGTATAGTTATTAGAATACTTATTAAATTTTGTTGCAGAAGCAATGTGCGTCTTGCTCAGCTGTAAGATTTGTTTGGTTGATAATTAGGACATTTTTGGCAACATTGTTATGGATGCTCTTAAAGCTATTGTAACTGACTCTATTTGTTATTTTGTTTAATCTAAAAATAAAAAATGATTTTTATAAAAATAAAAAAAGACACTTTAAAAATATTATTGCATACACGTGTATATAGAGACAAATAAATATAATAAAAAATATTTGTATAGAAAAGTAAGTAGAATGGAATAGATAAGAAATAGTACAGATATTGTAATGTCAGTTGCTTTAGAAGTTTCCAAAAATTCTATTGTTATGTTTGATTAAAAAGGATTAAAAGTATAGTTATATTATAAGTCAATATAACTATTTAATTATTTTACCTGTTATTTAATTATTTTAACCTATAGTTTAGCTCAGATGCAATGCATATAGCCATAAGCTGCCTCAGTTCCTTACAGTCACCAATTGTAAATCAAAATGATTCCTTACTTCAATACAATGTATTAAACTTAAGCTAATCCCTGATCAAAATAAGCCATTTAAAACTTCTGAAAAAGTAATCAACCGTTAAAAGTAGGCTACTATTTCATCAGCTACGTATGGAGATCTACTCTTGAATACCCATCACATAAAAAAATTAGAAAGCATGACATCTTTAACAGAAAAAACTAAAACATGTATAATTAGATGTAAGAGCTCTTGCGTCTCCATGAATTCCCAAGTTTGGTCCTATAGAAATGTGTCTCCATGATTTCCAATAAAAAATTAGTCATTAGCTGTAGTGAGATCAAATCTAAGAGCTCTTGTGTCCACTCATGAATTCCCATTTTTATTTAATTTGGATATTTGTGCTTCACACCTTCCCTGGTTTCCATGGAGATCTTTTGTTTTGAATGCAAGCAGCCTCAAATCTTCTATTTGTGCATAATTCATTAGCCCCTATTTCACCCCTATGTACACTAGCACTTGCACCCCAATGAGGTGCAATACTTACGCCGATACGCTGAGCACACATTATTTATGTCCATGAAAAGTAGTGGATGATACGCTGAGCACACATTATTTATTTCCATGAAAAGTAGTGGATGATGTGCAGAAAGCAGTGATCTATCTCACCTATCCCTCTCTACCTCTTCCTCCCTCCCTCCCACCCTCTCTTTCCCTCTTGCTCTCTCCTTCCCTCTCTATATCTCTCTATATCACATATCCCTCTCTACTTATCCCTCCCTCCATCCCACCTATTTCTCTCTCTCTCTTCTTCCCTCTCTACTTCTCTCCCTCTCTCACTTATTCCTTTCTACCTCCTTCTCCTTCCCCCCTCTAATTCTCTATATCTCCCCTATCCCTCTCTATCTCTCCCTCCCTCTCTCTCTCACTCTCTCTAGCTCTCTCTTTGCTTCTCTGCTTCTTTCTATCCCACCTCTCTCTCCCTCCCTATCTCTATGTCACTTATCCCTCTCTACCTCCCTTCGTCCCTTTACCATCATCTCTCTCTCTTTCTTTATCGTTCCCTCTCTACTTCTTTTCCTTCCTCTCTCTCTCTATCCTTTCCTCTCTACTTCTTTATCCTCCTCTCCAATTAATTCCAAAAAAAAACTTCCTATACAACTTTAGTTTCTCCTTTTTCTATTTGTTTATTTTTTGGATTTTATAACACAGAACAAATACTAGGCAATTTGTCCTTTATGACCTCCATACTATTGAATATCGGCCATTCCACAACCTCTGAAACTCTAAAAAAGCTCTACTTTCTTACACTATTAATTTGTCACGATACTCTTCGAAGATTCATACATTTATTGCTACCAAGAAAATTCTAATGGAGACTAAAATGTATTCACACTTCTTCCATAGACATTGTACTAAGAAAAAATTGGCCTTTGATGACAAGTTGCCAAATTTTCCCCTACTCTGGGAATTTTTTTTGGCTTTTATAACCCATAATTTTTGGTAGAAAAAACCCAACTATTTACACTTTGGGCATAAACACAACCACAAATTTTTTTCCAATAATAATGTATAAACATTACTAACACTATATTATTGTATAACAACACCATAAGATATAGATGATATGCACATTAAAGTTATGTAAATATTTCAAGTCAGTTAACTTTGAATGCAAGAATGCAAAAAAAATGAGATCATTTTAATGCTTATAATAGATATATTCATATTTAATAATTAATCTCAGATTGATTAACACTATATATATTCTTAAATTTATTTATTATTATCAATATATATTATATAATACATGTTTATTTATGTCTATTTAATATTTATTAATTCATTGTTTATTCTTTGTATAGATAAAAATAATAAATATCATTTATACAAATATAAATAATTAAGAAATTTATACTAGAAAACTAATTAATATTATATACAAATAAATATATCATTAAGGAACCATAAAAAAACAAAAGTAATAAATAGATTCTAACAATACCTAATTTCTTTTTATCTTTGTATAAAATCTTATTTTAAAATAATATAACCCTTTTTAAAGGGAATGGGGAATATATTCCCATTTTCTTTACTTAAGGAATTCTTTTACTTAGTATGAGAATTACATCGATAAGTCATTATAAGGGGATTGGTATGCCTCACAAAGCTAGTGAACATATAGAAGCTCTCTTGGTGTAAAAGCAGCGGGGCCCTAGAATCATATAGTTAATTTATTTTATGGTTTGTATGGATGTCATTGCAATGCATAAGCTTAAGTGGGAGAATGTGAGGCTTGCATAATATTTAGTTGTATCCCTATTTAATGTGACTATTGGGCTTAAAGGGTTCCCCACTTCATTTCTCTCTGTTTGAGCCAAAGTCTACACAATATGTTGCTTCCTAGTCTATGGTTTTGGTACACATGTATGAGGGGATTGAGTAGCGAGTACTAAGCTTTACAAGATCTCACAGGTACATAGGGTTGCTAAAATACAATGAGAGTAAAAGAAGAAAATGTATTGCATATGTGATTTACATTTGAAGATTAATACACACTTATATTTTTTTAATAATAAAAATTTATCATACAAAATATTATCCATGTCGATCTTTTATCATTATTTATTAATTAATCCAATATAATTTTAATAATAAAAAGTTAACATACAAAATATTATGCATGTCCATCTTTTTATCATTATTTATTAATTAATCCGACTTTATATTTCAGACAAAATTAAATTTTACTTGTATATTATTTTTTAAAAATATTTGATAATCATTTAATTGAATATATTTTATATTTCAAAATGATTTGTTTAATAAATATTAATCTCTCTTAATATTGCATATTGATTGCTTCAAATGTTACGATTAATATACTTTGTTAAATAAACAAATTTCATACGGCTATCTTAGCTTTTTAAAATTATTTGAGGTAATATTGAGTTACTAAAATCATATAATTACACATCATTTGTAAAAACATCTTTTACAGGCTAACATTTCTTGACTTGATGGAGATACGCTGCATATAATGCGGAGTGTCAGAGATATGTTTCAATTTTGTTTAATTTCTGTTGGTAAAGACAAAATAAAAATATAAAACTATTTAGCTTTAATTTTCAAATCCATTCTACGTTTGTCTCTTCTCGCGAGGTAAAGGTAGGCGGGTCAATCCCGTGAAAGAAGATTGAGTAATATCGCATTCGTATAGAAAATTATATCAATGAACCCCATTTTCATGTGGAAAGTCCATATGCTTCCTCTCAAGCTCTACATTCCACCAAAACTAGACAAATCAAGCTTGATGTGAGTTGTGCTGACAACCTAACAAAGCGTATCCACGGCTATCATTGTATCTATAGTGTGCCAAATGATTAAAAAAAACCTTAGGCATTAGATTTTTCCTTCTCGTCAGTCATCGATTTTTTCCTTCTTATTTCATTCGCCGTATTCGGTACAAGGCATGGGACCTACGTCTGCCAGCACACTATAAAATAGAAAGGTTGTTTGTGTCGTGTTTTGTGCTCCTATCAGAAAGCCATTGATAACGGAGTGTCTGGGAAACTGAATTTGACGTGAATGAATAAACCATGCTGAGTGGAGAAGAAATTTCGTGGGGTTTGTGGGGTTCCCGCCGACGTCAGACTGGGGGAAATGCCGGTGGGGTTCCCCAACATAAAATAGCCTATCGGCTAATTACTCTAAATAAATGGTGACTTGCTGCCCACCAGAGTGTTATATATGCCTTGGTCACCTATCGAGTTCTTACTAATTCATGGAGAAAAGGTAATGGAGCTTGATTGCATCTTATCTTTCCTTGCATTAAATTTAACTGTTAGTTTATACCCGCCATGCCCACACAATTGGTTATTAGCTTCTGAACTTGCTTGAGGGCCTTACATCTATGAGATAGTCTCATTGTGCACAATGAGCCTTAATGTAAATTAACTTAATGTATGCCTATGTCGGTCAAAGAAGGTTGTTTTGGAAATTATAATCACACCTATTCTCATAAATGTGCCCATTGCTTTAGACAACAGCTCCGTATCTTCAATTCAGCAGTCATACCTCAACCAGCATTAAAGGAAAATCACAAATCGGTATTCGAATGGATTTTCACTTCACATGCAAGTCAAGTTTCTAAAAATATATTTTATTACTTTGCTTGACGCATAGGATTTATCCGTAGATGAAAGGCTCTCTATATATTGCTGAATCTGGGCACTTTATTTTCACTCTCTGAAGAGTCCGGCTTTCTAGAGCTGTAACAAGAAAGATGGCAGTGTGTTGATGTATGTTTTTCAAGGAGCACAAGGTCCATCAATACCCAGAGTATGTAATGGTAGAATGTTAAGAATGAACAACTCAAAAGGTACTTGGAAGAATGAATATGCTTTGTATTTGCCATAGAATCAGATGAATATAATTTGTGAGTCTATTGTATGAAGTTTTCTATGAATGAGCCCAAGCTCAAACGATGGAAAAATCATTGTAATATATTTATTCTTATCAATACAAGTCTTATGCCCATTTCTGTTTAATTTTTCCTATCATTACATTCCTTCATTTTGTATCAGAGACATGTCCGTCAAGTTCACTGGGAGTACAGGTTCGTGGGTTCTGTGTTTGAGAAGAGCCCTAGGGTTTCTAATAATCAATCATGTCTTGCACCTGGGAAGGTGTTCTTTTATGTTTTTTTAAATTTTTCTGTGTTTGAAAAGTTGCAAAAGAGTTCTTGGATGGCTGTTGAAAAGAGTCCAGTCCAAAACAATGTGTGGAATGTTGTAAAGAGTGAGAAATTTGTAGAAGTCTCTTACTATTTGTGAAGAAGAGAAGTATGTCACTCTGAAAAACCATCAAAGCCACTAGCTATAGCTAGTAACACCATGGTAGAACCTACCAGTGAAGAATGTTGTAGGCCGTTGGAAGGGCTGCAGGTCCAAAAGAAAAGACTGTTGCCACAATTTGGTTAATTTCTGCATGAAGAAATCAATGGAACATATCATTGTCAAAAGATAACGCAAAGGTTTTCCTTGCAAGGAAGAGCTAGCAGCTGCTAAAGATAAAAAGGTTCATCGAGACAAGAAGAAGACAAGAGGAAGTCACAGTTTTTGTTGAGGCTAAATCACATCTTGGTAAAGTCATCCCCCAAGCGGAATAAGGAGTTAATGGTAATCTAAAACCACCAGTATGTGAGTTTGTGGTAATCTAAAACCACTTGAATGTTACCTCGTGGTAATACAAAACCACAAGTATGTGAGTTTGTGGTCATCTGAAACCACTGGTATGCAAGGTTTGTAAATAAGGCCAACAAAGCCAATTAAAGCTAGGATCCCCGAGCACCAGTAGTGTGACTCTATGAGAGGTGTTGATAAAACAAGTGAATTACACCTAAACCTACGATGGACTGGTTACCAGAAAGAGCAGGATCTCATGGGTACAGCATCCCAAGAGCAAAATGAGACTTCCTAGGCTTGATTCCTAGAAGTTTTTAGATTGAAGATTGTCTCGAAGCATCAGTGAAAGAGACTAGGAAAGAAATCAGAATTTGTTCTTGTGATTAAGGGGGAGTCTTGGAAATTATAATCACACCTACTCTCATAAATGTGCTAATTGCTCCTAACATCTCTGTATCCTCAATTAAGAAGTCACCTCAAACCGGCATTGAAAGAAAATTTCAAATTGGTATTCGAATGGATTTTTACTTGATGTGCAAATCAAGTTTCTAAAAATGTATCTTATTACTTTTCTTGTGGGTCAAGATTTCTTCACAAAGTTTTCTATATATTGTATGATATCCATTTGGTATGCACTCTCAAGAGTCCAGCTCTCAACAGCTGTAAATTACCAGTGGTGTTATGTTTGAAAGAAGTTATGAAAAGTTGTAGCAACAACACTTTGAGAATGAAATGAAGTATGTTTGTATGAGATAATTGTCAATGTTAAGAGGTTGTAATGGTGTCTGTTTGTATGAGAGCTCAAGCTCAATATACCTGGTGAATGCAATGGTTGTTGATTGAATGAATAGCAGCTCAGTAGATTTATGTGAAACTATTTTGATTAGATCAATATAAAATATCATGATTTTTCATGATTGTGTAAGTTTTATGTTTTTCCCTTACCATTGCATTCCAATCCAGACTGACCGTGGCATGCTTCAAACCCAAGATATGTGTCAAACTGAGTTGAACCTTATGTCTAACTCTGCATCCGTGAAATGGAGTGTTGAGTGTGATGCACACAAGCATCCTTAGACCAATATCATTGTGCATCTTCTTACATTGTGCATCTATTTATTTTGTGAGATGCTTGCATCCAATTAGACAAGGCTTTTGAGTTCAGTATCAGATCAATGAGGCTCATAAAACTGTGGTAAATTAAATTCTTGCATTCAAAGAGTTGAAACTTTCAGATTTGATAGGCCTAGGTGCTTTATAAACCTCAAGACTATTTTACCAATAAGGTTTAGGTAACAAATGAGTAAAATATTTATTTTAAATTAAATAATAAACATGTTTATTTGAATAAGTGTCAGATTAAATATGGTTAAATTGATCAGAGTAGTAGTAAATATATCTGTTAGAAAAATAGGTAAAAGCATAATAATATAAACATAATTGTGTGCAATAATGATTAATGATGTGTGTTAGAAAAAATAGATAAAGATATAATTATATTAATTGCATAGGTGTGTGTATTGAAATAAATATGTAGGAAATAATTAAATTGACACCTCTATTGTATATACATATTCTATAGATAGACATAAAAATTATGCTAGTTCAAATAGATTAATAAGAGAAAATATAAAAAATCAAATGTAGTCATAGGAATTCTAGTAGAGAAATAAATACAAATAAAGGCATAGATGTAAAAGCATAGTCAATATGTTGGGAATTATTGTTCACATGGGTTAGAATAATAATGTGTGCTACAATAAAAGTGAGTTGTTATAAGATGTTTCCTATAATATAGGAAATACAAGTCCTATATATATGTATTGAACAAATGTTAAAGGAATGTGAGTAATTTAATATCATTGTGATTTATTTTATGACTATCACTATCCGTATTTCCAATATGGTTTCAGAGCTCAAGAGAACGTGGGACTGATGTAGATATGTTGTTCTGAAAGCTTGGAGAGATCCTGGTGGTCTTGTGATTCATCAAGGTGTAAATTGAAAAACAGAAAAAAGGGGGCTCATGCAATTGGCTATTCACTCATGATAGTGAGAGCGGTAGGGAATTCAGTATCATGGACAGATATTCTATTGATTCGATTCTCTCATTTTATTACTTTGTTGTTGTCTGCATATATGGATTGGAGATTTTAATTAGAGGTTCGCAAGAGTGTTGGCGAGATTTGTATTTTCTTTCCACAAATTGACCAACATTCTCATAGTGTGCTTGGATTGGTTGGCATTTATTTTCACAGGGCTCTGTATGGTGTGCACCACGTCTCTTCCCTCATATTCATCTTACAGCCCGACATAGTTTTTTCATCAAAATTTGAAATTGGAATCCTTCACTTAGATCTCCAACCCATGTGGAGGAGTGGTGACTATCAGTGGCCTGAGATTTGTGTAGATCGGAACTATATTTTTTCTAGTCAGTACACATCATTCTTGAAACCTTGGAATCACATGTTTCCATTTGCAGTCTGTATCACACTCATATCAGTTTGGATTAGTGATTACTCCTCTGCATGTAGTCTATGAGACTCCATCCTTGGTGCAATTTTTGGGTAGGAATTATTTATGTGATTGCATGTGCATAATGTGATATTTGGTACTGTTTTATTTGATCTGTATCATTATCTTCATTCCTCTATTTGTACCTTCATTCTTCTATATGTTGTATGAGTGTATCATTTTCTTTTGTCTTGTTCTTTTTATTTTAGGGATAAAACAAGGCTTCAAGTCATTTAGGTCTCTTCCATGTTGAACCAAACAATTTTTTCTTTGTTTGAACTCTCTATGTGTCATTCTTCCTATTCCATGAGTTATTTGGGAAATTATGACATTTTTGAGATCTATAATATCATTGTAGCAAAGACATACACCAACCCTGAATCTATGGATCCCTTACACATTTTGGATTTCATTTTGGGGACCACCCCTTCCCTTTTCTTGATGTAGCTTCATTTGGAAACATATGCTTGACATAGGGCTTTCCAAATAAGATCTTGTTGATTGTGTTTTTGTGCACTTCTCAACACAGGCAGTATATAGGTGCACTACCTCTCTTGAAAGACAATCTCCCACAATCGAATTGCAGAACACTATCCCAAAGTCTCTCAGATGTCAGGCCATGACGGTGCTTAGATACCTTAGTAGTTTGATGTGATTTGCTTGAATCACAAGGTGGTCTTACAAAAAATACAAAGTGTAGGCACAAAGCATGAAGTTGGATCTTCGAAAAGGAGTTATTGGGATAAAGCTATTATGAGTCAGCTGTAGGTTCAAACAGTGATCTTGAACTCCTTCTAGTTGTTAGATTTGGCTTTACAAAGTGCAATGAACCTTGGTTTTGTTCAGTTTCTAAAAAAAGTGGAAAAAGAGAGAAGGGAAGGAAAAGTTCCTAAGTCTGAAGCTTGCTATGAATAGTGACAATGGAGTTCCTGCAATGGACAATTCCTTAAAACAATATCCCACTTAACCAGGGATTTCACAGTATCATGGAAATTGTGCTATCTTCTAAGGGCTGCAGATATTTTATCCTTCATCCACCACATACATGCATGAATTAAAGATAAATGTTTGGGGCGCTTCAAATCAAGTCCAAGCTAACTTTGCACAGCTATTTACCTTCAGCAAACAGCAAAAAGTATGGACTAAGGGATCATCAACAAAGCAGGAATTTTCACAATCACCCAACAGCATTCCTAAGATTTACCCAAACACAGTAAACAGCTAACTAAACAGCAATAAGATCTAAACTAAATATGTGAAATTGGAGAATGAATCAAATGACAAGAGAGAAATCAAGGAAATACACCAAGTCAATGATATTATTTATAAATTTCTGCAGCATGCCTTTACAACAACTCAACTCTCACTTTTGCAAATGAGGGGAGTGCTCTATTTATAGTTTACCAAAAGTGAAATGAATGGCCAAGATTCATTACAATTGTGTGGAAAAGATTCATTACAAAATAGGGTTTCACCTACCCCCAAATAGATTTACAATTTAAAAACATCTTTTGTCTCTTCCCTATTTTGTCATCTAGTAGATGACACTATTGCTCTTTTGTCCTGTAGCTAATTGTTGTTTTCTTGGCTGTAGCTACTCTTTAGGGAGGTCTTCTTCTTTGGCTGGGCTGTCTTCTAGCTCCTCGGAGGCTGCGTGCTCTATATACTTGAGAATGACCGCTTGGAGCTTGTCGATCTCAAGGATCTCGCATCTCAACGCCTGGTAGCTCCATTCTTTGGAATTCTCTTCCAGTCGCTTCCAATCCTCATCATACTTCGAGCCTTGGTCTTTAAACAACTTTGATCGATCGAAGGCGCGGGCAGCAAAACTTAGGAATTCCGTGGTGATTTCTCTGGCTGTCCCGTCCTTCATCTTCTCCTCAAAGAATGGTTTGATTTTCTCTGTATCCATCTGCACTGTGGGCATATCATAGCCCGTCATCAACTTGAGGTACTCGGTGCATTCCACCTGGATTTCCTTAATCCATTCGATATAGGGATCTACTCTATTCTGGATTTGCTCCAACCTCTCCTTTCGGTTGATGAGGTCTCTGCGCCATATGTCCACCAGCCAATGGTCCTCTTTCTTCAGCTCTAACTTCTCTTCCCATGTGTCCTCTAGCATCTGAAGGATGGCTCCAATTCTCAGGAAGGTGGAGTCGTATGTGGCGGGGAAATTAGTGCAAAGCCTCCTCATGCTCTCCAGGAATTGGATTAAATCCAAGAACTTATTGGCTATCCGCACAGCCCTGCTGATTCCCATGTTTCTGACATATGTGACCCATCGAAACCAATCCTTAGTTGTTTTTTCTAAGTTCTTCCTCCTCTCCATCTTATCAATCTGTTCCTTGGAGAGCAACTATGGTGCTGTTGTGGAGGTGGTGGGCAGGTCATCCACTGAGCACCATTGCTGGATATAATCGGTGAGGGCCACAACCTACGCCTTGAGTTCATCTTTGGTGACCTTGTCCTGCTTGATTGGGTGCACCACCGTGGCTACCGACTCCTCCAGGTGTCCAACCTTTTTCTCTCTAGTCATTATTCCCAAGTCAATGGTGGAGATATTGTAGGTCACCCCGGTCTAGCCAACTATAGGCATGGCAACTTGTGCTGCTCAGGAGCTGGAAGCATCCATCGTTATCCTGGAATGGACCTTAGGCTTCTTCTCCTTCTTTGTTGTGGTCAGGGATCGAGCCAAGATGGCTTCCAATCTCACCCTCAGGTCCTTCAGAACAGGAGTAGTCTTCTCCAATTGTTTCTCCAACCAATCGGGCATGGAAAATTTATCCTTGGGTACATCATGGCTGCCCTCACCCTTTTTAGTTAGAGGCAAGACTTCTACCTCCTTTTCTTTTTGGGGCTCTTCCTTCTCCTTGGTAGCTTCCTCTTCTTCTTCAAAGGAGTCCTGAATGAATACAAGGCGCTTGACTGGCATTTTGGTTGACAATATTCAGGTGGGATCTTCTTCTTTTGTTGCCTCCTTTTCTTTCTTCTATTCAGCAACCCCAGCCTCGGGGCTCTTCACAACATGGGTCTCGGCCTTAGATAAATCCTTTAGTGGTTGCTCCTCTGGTGGCTATCCCTCTTCTTCCTGAGGTGACTTCTCTGCCTCCTCCCCAACATCCTTTGACTGCAGAGCCAACTCCTCGTCAATGTCTTCATCAAATGCCTAAATAATCTCCTTGGCCCCTAAGCCACCCTCCTCATCTCCGCTCTCGGAAGAGCCTGTCTCTTCTTTCTCATAGGCCACCTTGTTGATGGTTCTATGTTCGTACTCGGGGTGCTCATAGTAATCATCGGCCTCTTCCTCAATAGGCTTTGAAGCCTCCTGTTCCAGCTCCTCCAACTCTTTCGAGATCTGCATCGTGGCTTCCATGGCAGGCGGCCCTGTTGGCGGTTGTGAAGGCTGAGCTGTTGCGAGGGCTTGGGCGAGGGCTTCTTGGAGAATAGGGTCCATTAGGATCTACGAGAGCTCAGGCGGGAGACTCTGCAGGTGCCACGTAATAGCCTCGGGTACAGTGGAAAGGGGAACAGGCGATGTTATTGTTGCCAGAGGCAGGGAGGTAATGGGTGACATGGCAGTAGAAGAGGAAGGGGGAGTGGTCATGCCAGAAGAGGAATCAACGTTAATTATTGACTCAATCGGGGGTGAAGAGGCAAGGTGGACAAAAATGTCCACCGCCTACGGAGATGAGGTGATTGCGGTCTGAGAGGCGGGTGGTGAACCAGTCGGGGGAAGGAGAAGCAAGGGAGGCTACACTTCTGTTGTAGTCACTGTCTACTTGAGCCTCTTAGGAGATGAGCCTCCCGTGTCTTTTGTTGCTTGCTCCTTGGGGTCTGCGGACTGTATGGTCTCTGTTCCTTTCCTCTTTTGAGACCTAGTGATGGGGGGAGACTTGGAAGTCTCACCAACTGATGTAGTGGCAGCAATGTTCTCCGTGGCAGTGGGCTCACTCTTGAGCGCCTCATATGTAAGGACCACCCCTTGTTGCTTTAGTTGCACCACCTACCCATCGACACACTCCTTAGTGTGAGTTATGATCAGCTCGGTGATAGTATCTAGGTCATCTACCTCTTGCTTGTCCCAGTCTATGGAGGGGATTGCCAAGTTGTCAACCACAAGGTACCTTGGGTGTACGATTCTAGACTCATCCTCCTCAACCTGATCCGGCACAGGGAACGGCTGCACTCTTCTCAAAAACTGCACGGACATGTGCATGTAGTGCCTCGCGCAGACTTCTTTGTCATCTTGGCAATCTACCCAGAAGTCTTCAATGTGGTATTTATAGGCATATGGAGACCCTAGTGCCTTCCTAACATGGCCATGTGGGTCCATTCGCGGGTGAGCCGTGTACCATTCACAATTGTATTCCTTGAGCTCTTTCTCAGAGTTGTCGACGCATTGAGACGTTTGCAGTCGATATAGGCCCTGGCCAAGGGTCATGGGATAGGGGATCCCTACTACCTGTTTGTTGTCGAAGACTTTTTGGATGTGTTGGAGCTGTCGGGAAAGCTTCTGGAGGATGATCCTGTCGTTTGGGCACCTTGGCAACTTGTTCGGCCGTTCTGTGAATCCCTTGGCACAGATGTAGGTGAACTTGGGGAACTGTATGAATAGGAAGGCATACTCCTTCAAGAGCGCCCTAGCGCTATGGGAGACACTTCTCTCGAAGTCCTCGACGATCAATCTGATAATATGGCCAATGAAGGCGTCATTGACCCACCAGTACTCCTTTTTGAAGTTGTGGTATTGAAGCTGAGGGTACTTGTCAAATAGCTTGAGCCCTCACCTATGCCCCTGATCCGGCACCACGAATAGTCCACTGTATTGTCTCTGACCTGCTAGAGAGTATACCAGGTAAGAGGTCATGTAAAACTTGGAGCTCTTCTTGACGTTTACAAACTGCTCATGGAAGCAGTTGCTGATGATGCCTCCCCAGTCGAATGAGGTCTTAGTCTTCACGTCCTCATTCCATCGCAAGATCTGCTCAATGTAATAGGCCATCCATTCCTGGAAATAAGCGGCCGCTGGGAGGCCCATGACCGTACTTAACATGGTTACCAGGTCGTGATAGTCTTCATGGAAGTCACTTCAGAAGAGTTCCGGGGGGACCTTCGCAGCGCTGCCCCTTTTCTCCTTAAGCCAGTAAAGGTTGATTGACTTCTTGCACCCTAATAGATTGGCATCCCACGCTGCCTGGCACTATTCCAAAGTGGGGACCTCCATATGTGGGAATGTGGGAATGTGGAAGGTTTTCGTGATTCCTTCTAGAGACATGTCGGCGAGGATGTTCCCCTCCTTATCCACGATTGTCCTAGTGTCCGTTTGGTAGGCTTCTCGGCAAGCCATTACTAGTTCAGGCGCCACTAGAGAGGGAGGGAAGCCGACAGCTTTGGTGATTCCACTCTGCCTTATTAGTCTGGCGTTCTTCGTAGTAGGGTTGACCTTGACCCTCTGGGTGAACTCATCTATGTCCACCTGACCAATATTTGTATCACAGATCTCCTTCTAGTCTGTTGAGACCATTGACTGGAGTGGCTCACCCTGAAACTGAAACTTCATCTGATCCTTATATTCTTTTCCCCGAGCGGCTCTCCCTGATTTCTTGCCCTTGTCTTTTTCGGTGGAGGCCCCTGAAGTTCCTGCAGTAGATTCCATATATTCTGCAAGCAAAGGGCGAAGTCAGTGCAACACAACATCGAAAGCGTTCATGTTAGTACTCATTTCAAAAATAACACATAAATTATTAATCAAGTATATCATAAATCGTGCTTCCAGATGTTATCGATTTCATTTCAAGGCAGCTGGACAATCTGGGCCCAGAAGGTCGGACTTCCCTAGCAGGAATGCTATCTAGATGGGAGAAGGTGATTGAAAGTTCCCGATGACCCCCTTTGGCCAAATTCCAAAGTCTCGAGGGGCTCATGATGGAGACTGGCATAATTTAGGATGTGGGTCGAAGTCGGATCCTGGATTTAAGTTGATTTGGGTTGATCAAAGGGGGACCAGAGATCCTAAGCTGGAAAGCAGTTAAGGGGTGGCCTCTGGCAATGGCGGACAGCAGGCAAAAATCCGGTGGCGGAAGTCCGACGACCGGGGCCCGGGCGGCGAAAGGACGGCCAGCAGGAGGTTTGAAATTTGGGCCAGGCGTCAATTGGAGTGGCGGGGCTCGGAGGCCGGGGAGTCGCAAGGTACCGGCCGCTGCGAGATTCTTAGCAATGATTTGAACGACGGAGGTGAAGCGCGGTGCGGGGCCCGACAGCCAAAAAGATGGGGAGTGATGGCCGCCGTGAAGTTTCGGCAACGATCGGGCAACGGCAGTGACGAATGGACCCCCGGGGCCCGAAAGGCAGGAAGTCGGCAGGGTTCTGCCGTAGAGACAGTGGAACTGTCATGGAGTTCTAGGAACGAAACTCCAGACGGCCGGGCCCGGAAGGTCATTAGGCAGAGTGGAGCTCGATAATATTTAGACGGCCAGGGGAAGCACGGGATCCGCCGAAGCGGACGGCAGATGCAACCTCGCCGTAAGGTTTCACCATTTGGAAATGGCGGTAATTACACACAGAGGTCTGACACCCGGGGTCCAATGATCATGATGCAAAAATTCCACATCGCCATAGACCACCGGCGAAAGCTATGGCGCAGCCCGGAGAGCGGGAAGCTGGGGCACGAATTCTGTCGGGGACAGCGAAAACAGGGAGGAAATCCGGCAGAGGAACCCTGGGGACTAGAGCCCGACGCAGCCAAAGCGCCCATGCATAAGTTTAAATTTAGGACGGTGGAAGACACTCCGGGGCCCGGAAGTCGGAAGGCAGTGGCATGCATGCAGATGAGGCATGGCGAAGTGCTGAGGGAAACCCGGGAAGGGAAACCTGATGGGCCGGGCCCGGAAGGGCTGACTACCATCAGGAGGCTATGGAGTTTAAGATTCTGAAGGTGAAGGAGGGTTTCAGGCCTGGCAAGGACTTTCTCCCTGCGCGAGGAACAGCCGTGACACGGACAAGTCTTGAGTCGGCGGCGAGGGCAATTCCAGTGGGTTCCGGAGATTTTCACAAGATGGGTAATGGGCGCAATTTAGTGCTCTTCAATTTTATGCCACTCTAATTAATTATTCAATTACTTAAATCCCTCAAAATGACAAGAAAGGATGGGAGGGAAAATGGGGATGGCCTACCTCGAATTCGCTAAATGGTGAGGTGCAGAATCCACCAGGAATCGATGGAGTGCGGTTGATGCCGATGATCGCGATGCAGATGAAGATGTTGGGCTCCTGCTGCTCAGCTCTGCAATTCGCTTCAATTCACAATGTGAAAATGACTAGTGATTCAGGCATTATATACCCCAGACGCCATTAATGTCCTCAATAAATGCCCGGTACGGCCGTGCCAAAAGTTGGTGAATTTGAAATTTGAGTCAGCGGCGGCGGTAGAGACCCCAGAACCTGGCTACCGGAACGACGTGGAGCGATGGCCGCCGCAAGGTATTTGGGAGCTTTTGAATAGCCACGGCGGACAGAGCCTCAGGGTTGGGAGGGTGGACAGCAGCCAGAGGTTCACCACTAAAAGATTTGCATGCTACTAAGCGGTTGCGGCAAGGGTCGGGCCGGGACCCAGATGGCGAGAAGCCGGTAGAGGGGAATTTGCCATCGAAGAAACCTCACGTCACCCAGTGGCAACGGCAAGGAGCATCCCGGGGTCCGAGCGATGGGCGGCCGTCGGAGGTAGCCATCACAGGCAGCGAGCCTAGGACGGAAGTCCGGGAGAGGACTTCCGGGGCATGGGGCCCGAAGGGGCAGGCGCCGCCGGAGAGATTTCACTGGATTTTTAATCAGAAGATGGCAGGGTGGGCCCCAAGGGGCAGAAAGATGCCCAGAGAATGCCGCAGAGGACGGCGAAGTCGACAGGGAAGCCCGAAAAGGGAACTCCGGATGCCCTAGCCCGGAAGGGCGCAAGGCTGTTCTAGAGCCAAAATGCCAAAGAGACCCTCGAGGTCCCCAGAAGGCAACAAAAACCAAAAAGCAGAGGCATGGTAGATTTATGATGAAACCTTGAAGCAATATCGACCATGTAGAACATCAAAAAGGATGGGCACGCAAAGTGAGGCAGCCCCGAAGGGCCAGACAAAGTGAAAGAAAAATGGTCCCCGTTCTGAACGAGGCATGTGTGCTAAGGGCACAACAAATGGCGACTCCGCTGGAGAACGCTCCAGAGCGTTCTAGGGATAAATATTTATTCAGGACCCAGAATCTTTGGTTTCGCAGTCCAGGAGCGGCTTCCAAGGATGAATCCAGGAGAATGAGATCCTTAATTAGGTCAGCTTACATGACATCTCGAAAGTGTGTGTGAAGTGAGTTCATTCCTTTCCTAGGGATAGTAACCAGGGTTATCACTTCAACCGAGTGAGCTACATAAATTGCTTAACACCAAAAGTAACCTGGACATTGCCCCGCTGTCAGTCAGGCATCCATAGCCCCGACGGAGTTGTCGCTACAATCTCATGGATATTTTTCTACTGCTGGCCGAGCATCTATAGCCCTAGTAGAGTTATCTGAACACCCATATGGTCATTCATTTCCCTTTTTTAGAGTTTCTTTTCTCTCTTTTGCTTTGATATTTCACTTCTCTTTTACCATTTAGTTCGATCGGGTAAGCATTGAAGCCTACAATGGGTTTGAGACTGCAATGGTCACTGGAGTAGACTTAAGATTTTTCACTCACTAGGGTGTCATAACAACCATAGTACGATCCTCCAGAATTTATTATTATGTGCTTTGTGCGAAATCTGAGATGTGGGTAAGAAGATCCAGTTAAGGGTCAAGCTCTGAGTAGAGTTCAAAACAAGGAAATCATTCATGGATAGCTTTCAAAGATCGTTAATCTAGAGTGAACATTTAGCCAAAGAACACAAAGAACGAACAGCAAAGTCAACCGCTCCTCAAGCAAGCACGGCCACCGCAAAGGAGCAGGAAACATCTTTCGAAACAAAACTGCTGAGAGGAAGAAAACAAAAGCGACGCAAACAAGATGCGAACAAGCAAGAAAGCAACTACACTAACCTATGTATAGGTATTTACAATGAAGAGCTCGAAGGAGCTCAATCCTGGAAGTAATGCTTCAGGTGCTACCCATTGACTGGAAACGGGACATTCTCACTGGTTAAGTTCTTCAAGTGGAAGGCATTATCTCCCAAAATCTTAGCTATTTGAAAGGGGCCAAGCCAAAGCTTGTCAAATTTGTTGTGTCCCCCTTTCTTTTCATGGGCCTTGTCCCAATATAGGACCAAATCTGTGATTCTAAAGGCCTTGATCTTGGCTCAGCGGTCGAACCATCTCTTAACTACGCCTTGATGTTTGGCAAAATTTTCTATTGCATGGTTTCAAACTTCCTCTAAATGTAAGAGCTCAGCTAACCGAGCTTCCCTACGATCTCCTCCCTCATAAAAATCGCTGATGAACTGAAGAGTAGGAATCTTCAGGTGGATGGGGAATATAGGCTCAAGGCCATAGACCGGGTGGAATCGAGAATCACTGAGGGCAGCCTTGTGGCGAGTGCAATCAACCCAAAGGGAAAAACGGAGCTGGGTATGCCAGTCCTTGGGATTCCTATCTAGCAGCTTCTTGATCACAGTAATCAGGTTTTTATTTGTGGATTCAGCAAGGCCGTTGCCTTGAGGGTAGTAATTGAATGAGAATTTGAGGGCAATCCCATAGTCAAATGCCCAGCTAGCAAATTTTAATGAACCAAAGGCAGGTCCATTATCACATACTAAAGCATATAGACAACCAAAGCAATTTAAAATGAAACTTTCCAAGAAATCAATAACTAATTCAGTTGTGCATTGCTTACATACTATTGCTTCCATCCATCTAGTACAATAATCAGTAGCGGTAAGAATGTACCTATGTACCACAGATTATGGAGGGCTTACCAGACTGATGAAGTCAAGTCCCCATTGCGCAAAAAGTCTTACCTCCAGCACGGGCTGCAATGGGACAGCAGCATTCCTTTCCCTAGTGGCAGCAGTCTGGCACGTATGATATGAACGAACATGGAAATGGGCATCCTTGAAGATGGCTGGCCAATAATACCCTACCCTCAATATTTGGTGCGCTGTAGAAGAACCTGAGCCATGGCCCATACCAAATTTATTGTGAAACTCCCTCAGAATGCATTCTGCTTCCTCCTTGCCAAGGCATCTTAGATAAATGTCCTCATGATTCTTCTTATAGAGAATAGAACCCTGTAGAATATAACCATTAATTTTCAATCTCAGGGCCCTCTTCTGGACTCCTTGCAGATGCGGCAGACACTTATGATTCAGCAGATAATAAATGACATCTTGGTACCATTCTCCCGGGGAGACATCTTCAAGCTGATACTGTTGTACCGTGAGTTCAGGTCCAGCCTCTGCTACTGTTTCAGCCATTGTACGAGTGAGTGTCTACCCTCGTACCAATTTCATCGGTTGGATTTCCATATAATACTCCTGGAGTAGGGTGACCCACTTAGCCCTTCGTTCACCCAATTCATTTTGCATGAGCAGCGTCTTTACTGCTGGGTTGGGGACAATGGCGAACACCTTGTTGCATAGAATGTAGTGTCTAAATTTCTTTACTCCCCTGACGAGGGCGTATGCCTATTTTTCTATGTTGTGGTAACACAATTCAGCATCTTTGAGGGGAGCACTCATGAAGGAGATCGGATGCTCTTTTCCTTCATCGTCCTTTTGGGTCAACATGCTAGCACAGGAGTGCTCTGAAGCAAATGAGTAGATATAAAATGGCTTTAGATAATTCGAGCTAACTAATACGGGCGCCTCAGCAATGGCCCATTTGATTTATTCAAAGGATTGTTTGGCATCTGGGATCCACTCAACTTTGGCATCCTGTTTGAGCATGGCATTGAGAGGTTTGACAATTTCTGCGAATCCTGTGATGAATTTCTGGACAAAATTGATCTTTCCGAAGAAAGATTTTAATTCCTTCTTGCTGCCCGGGGGTTGAATTTTGAGTAAGGACTTGATGCACTCAGGATCAATGGAGATTCCCTACTCTGAGATGATGTGCCCGAGCAATCTTCCTTCGGTCAACCTAAAAATGCACTTCTTGGGTTGAGAGAAACCCTGAATTCCCTACATCTCTGAAATACTTTGCATAAGTCAGAGACGTGATCACCCCACTTCTTAGAAAATACAGTCAAATCATCCATGTAGATAATTATGCACTTGCCAATTAGGTCTTTGAAGGCAATATCCATGGCGCGTTGGAAAGTGGCGCCAGTGTTGATGAGCCCGAATGGCATTCTTTTGTACGCAAACGTCCCCCACTTGGTGGTGAACGCAGTCTTGTGGCAATCCTCATATTGTACCATTACTTGATTATATCTGAAGTATCCGTCGAGGAATGACATCATCTAGGAGCCATTGACGATCTGTAGCACCTCATCCAGCGAAGGCACTAGATAGTTGTCTTTCTCTGAGGCGCAGTTTAGATTGCGGAAATCCACACACAACCAAATTTCCCCGTTCTTTTTCTTGACCGAGACCAAGTTGGCCACCCACGTGGAATGTCTGACGGGAAAGATGATTCTCGCTGAAAGTAATTTTTGCACCTCCTTGTAAACAATAGGTTCCAGCAAGGCATTGATAGGACACTGCCGTTGGCGAAATGGCCTCACTTCTGCCTTGAGAGGGATGGTGTGTGTAATGATAGAGGTGTCATATGTTTTTAAATCTTCATAGCTCCATGTCACCATGTCATGATATCTTTTCAATGCATCTGTGATTCCCTTCTTTTCTTTAGGTGTACACACCTTCCTGATAAAAACATTCTTGGTATCCTCGGTCGTTCCCAGGTTGTGAGCGTTGCACTGGTTGCTTATAGCCTCTTTTTTTGTTTGATGATCCTGATCCCTGATCTGATCCAAACCAAATATGTGCTCCAGCTGAACCATACCTCTGGGGATTGTGTTGCTTTTGAGGTTGATGACCCCCTCTATGTCCAATTCAGCCTCCTGTGGATCATCTTCATCAATTATTTGGGTAGTGAAAACATCAAAACTTGTGATGAACTAGAGGATGTGCTTGTCGTCATTGAAGACCTGCAGGTGAGTAACATTATCGGGGACTGATGGCATGGATGTTAGCTCAACAGTGAATTTCTTGAGCCCAGACAAAGAGAGGGGCTGTAACGTGCTAGCTGCTTGAGCCAAGGCATCAGCTATACGATTCTGAGCACGAGGGATCAATTGTATGTTGAATGCATCTAGGCCCTCTAAGAGATCCCAAACCCTGTGTCTATAATTTGTGAGCCTTCGATCATGACAGGAGTACAACTTCCTGACCTGCTTAACTACAAGTGCGGAATCCCCGAAGACTTGTAGCACTTTCACATTTTTCTTCAAGGCCATAAGAAGGCCAAGGACTAAAGCCTCATATTCTGCTACGTTATTGGTGCAATAGAACTGCAATCGGCGGGCACCGAAAAATGTCTTACTCGTTGGACTGATGAGTTTGATCCCTGCTCGAGCTCCTTGCCTTGACTTCGATCCATCAAATTAGAGTGTCCAGCATGCGGAGGATTCCTTATCTTCAGGTCTAATTGAGCCTTCATTCTCTTTTGGCTGGACGACGGGCCCTGTGATCTTAGGGGGGTTTTTTAGTTTGAGGCAATGATCAACAGGCGGTTCCGCTGGTGTCTCCTTTGGTGTTTCTGTCAAAGGAGCAGTGGCTTTCTTAACATGCTCCACTACTGCTTGGCATAGCTAACAATTAAATTCAGAGTGATTAGCATTGTGGACCCTACACCAGTTCGGCAATAAGAGATCCTTGAAATTCATTCTAGCTCCTAGGCTGAGCTGATCCCTTGCACATTTTTCCATGAAATCTTGGAATCCATCGAGCAATCCACAATCATCATCCTTACCCTGCTCATTATCTATTTCTACCAACACTTCTGTGTCTAGGGGCACTCGTGTGGAATCGGTCGAAGAACTGCACAACACCAGCAATACTTCATCTGCATGTTCTTCCTGAAGCTCAAGCTCATTTTGGTAAGCAAAAGGGTGATAATTTCCTAAGTCGGTCTCGGTGAACAACACCTCGCTGAGATTATTGTATTATGTGATCATATACTTCATACGGGGTTCATGATCGATACAGATTTGATTTGGCAGCCCCTTCCATGGTAGCCACATATGGGAAAGGTCTGTGGCGGTATATCCATTCAGCGCCTTAGTGAACTCCCTCCCCAAAATAATTCCATAAGCATCAGGAATGTCTGCCACTTGGATATCAATGACCTGCTGTATCCGGGGATCCGCAGTAATTTGCATGGGGATGCGGTTTATTTCACCCACGATGTTGATCTCTGTTTTGTCCAGCTGGGTCACCTTTCTCTTTGACAACGTGGGAGTGATGCCAAGAGCCTTGCATACGACTAAGGGCATGACATTGGCAGACATGCCTGAATTGAGCAGGCAGTTGTGCAAGTTCTTCCCAAAGACCCTAATGGTAGTCAGGAAAGGGGGAGTTTCTAGTCTCCCTTGGAGGATACCCACAGGTGTGTCCATTTGAGCTACCTGACCCTTGTTCCTATCACTGGTCATATCTCTGGTTTGCTTATATTGCTGATCCTTGGAAAACTATCTAGTAGCTCCTTCCGGTTCCTTTTCAATTTGTTTACTTGCTGACTGATTCACAGGAACATCCCTTCTTTTTCTTGTATTGTCCCGTATCTCAGGTTCTTGCCTAGGCTCTTTAAAGGTAACCCTCTTGGCTGGGGTCTCTTGTGCCACATTAGAGGACGGGGTCCCATTCAGAACCCTAAAGAAAGCGTGCCTCATGGTAGGAACCTTTAGCAACTCGAAGGTGGATAAACTAATTTTGACCTTTTTGAACTCTTCTGCCACATATTCACCCATCTGCTTGATTTTAGTGCTAAAAGCCTAGCCTATGGGAGAACTAGGGGGCTGGACCTTCACTTGTCTAGACAGACTTTAAAGTTGGCCTTGAGGCTGATTTTTCGACTGGCTTTGAGGATGGTTCTTGTTGAGGTATTGGGCAGGTATATGAGGAAGTCCAGGATTGTTGCTAGCATTTCGATCAGGCGGGGTGGCAAAGTTATTTGGTGGGGTAGAGGGTGTGAAGGGTCCACCGGCTTGTCTACTCCTAAGAAAGTAGGGACTCGATCGTTGATGGAATATGTGGACCTCATTTACAAATGATTCTTCTTCGTCTACCAGACCATTATCTACTGAATCAAAAAGCTGAGCCAAAGCTTGTTCATTACTTACCTCTTGCACTTTCTCATCCTCGGTAGGAGTAGGCTCGACTTCGGGCTCGTTGCGGTCGCCTCGCGGAAACGGCTCCTGATTGACCACCAGACATGAGGAATTGTAGGGCTTAGATGGGACAATGTCCCTATAATTGGCATTGTCGACAGCATTTTGTACCTCCACCTGGAAGATTTCAGCAACTGTCTAGAACTTGGGACAATCCAGCTCAGAATGCCTGCTGGTTTTGTGAAGTTGACACCATCCGGACAAAGCTGCTTCAGCCAGATACACACCGCTGGATGTTTTGTCGTTACTTGCCGGTTGATCAAATGGCGTGGGGACCCCACCATTGTTAGGCCTAGTGTTCCATGTATGATTCTGCCTCTGAGAAGATCTCCTTTCTGCATTTTGATTGGAGTTCTGTCCCCTCTCATAATTCTATCCCGAGGAAGTTCCTACTTCACGATTGTCTCTGTTGTCTCTATTGTCTCGATTGTCCCTATTGAGATTGGCCTGGAAGTTGCGCTGGGAGGCCTGCAACTGGTTATTCTGATTCTTTAGATGTGTCATCTCCATGGACATCTTCTTAATAATTTTCGTTAGTTCCTCTAGCTTGTCCTTCTCAGTCCCTCCCTGGCGATGGTGCCAGATTTTGGAGAAAAGCGAGAGGGGCTGTCGACTGATTTTGATAGACTGGAGGAAACTCTGGTCCCGACAAGTACAATGGCACTTGGGGCTGTTGGGAATACGCTTACTGTTGCAGAGCCATCTGGGAATAACCGTACTGCTATTGGGGCTACAAATAGGAAGACGCGGGAGGCGCATAATTCAACGGCTATCCCAGATGCGGCACCATAGGCAATTGGGGTACCTGGTTCATAAGAGGGGTTTAATGAGCAAACACATGATTAAGCCCTTGAATCTGCATTGGGTGGGCAACAGGCCCCAAAGAGGGCAACGGGCTGAAGATATTTTGTCCCAAGTCTACACTAGCGACAACAGCTTCTGCATAGGTGGCTAGTAGGGTAGCGGGTGGTGGGCGCATCCTTTTCACCAAGGCTGACGTGAGGTTGTCCAAGGCAGCATAGTAGATGGGGAGAGCCACCACATCATTATGGACGTACGGATCCTGAAGCCTCATGTGAGCCCGATGGAAGCAGTCATTGAAGGAGTCGATAGGTTTGTTGACCTCCCTTCTGATGGACATGAACTGTTGGTAAAGGTCTGCAGGGTTGACGGGGATCTTGTATTTCTGCAGAAAGACATTCTTCATCAGGTTCCACAAGGTGATGGATCCCCTCGGCAGATTGATGTACCAGTAGAAGGCCTCTTCCCCCAACTAATGTGGAAAGAGGCGACATGCAATGTCCTCGTGGTCCACTTGTATTTCAGTGATCACCATTTCGAATATCTTGATATGCTCCTCGGCCGTTCTTTGCATGTCTCACGGATGGAACTTCAAACAAAAGCCCTCTGGATTCTTGGGCATATCATTGTAGACCGCAAAATGTATTGGCGAAGGGTTATGTGCAAGCCAAGCCATGGGGGGAGGCAGAGGTGGCACTTGCTGTTGGAGAACAGGGATTCGGGGCTGTACTGGCAATACAACCACAATGTGGGGCTGCCCTTGAGCTATGGTTGCCCTGACTGTGCTTTGGGCTGGAAGGGCTGGGAGAGGAGCGAACCCCTGGTTGCCGGAGATATGATGTGCAAATGTTGTTTGAGATGGTTGGGTGGAAGATGAAGGCCAACCAAATGAAGGTGAGGGTGAGATGGAGGCAGATGGAATGGAGGAGGAGGGAGAGGCGGAGCTGCTTCCTTGTGCTCATTTTTCCCTCGTGGGAGGCTGCAATTCTTCAAATTCTTCCTTGTTTGGTGCTGACCGTGGAACTCTCTGAAACCTTTCCGGGGAGAATGATCTGATTCGATCCAGCTTCGCTTTATCCTTCAACTTAGTATCTTCACCGTGGCCCTCCTTCTAGTACCAGTTCTATTGATGGTGTTTTTATGCACTTTTCAACACAGGCAGTGCATAGGCGCACTACCTCTCTTGAAAGACAATCTCCCACAATCGAATTGCAGAACACTATCCTAGGGTCTCTTGGATGTCAGGTCATGACGGTGCTTAGATACCTCAGTAGTTTGATGTGATTTACTGGAATCACAAGGCGGTCTTACAGAAAATACAAAGTGTAGGCACAAAGCATGAAGTTGGATCTTAGAAAAGGAGTTATTGGGATAAAGCTATTATGAGTCAGTTGTAGGTTCAAATAGCGATCTTGAACTCCTTCTAGTTGTTATATTTGGCTTTACAAAGTGCAATGAACCATGGTTTTGTTCAGTTTCTAAAAAAAATAGAAAAAGAGCGAAGGGAAGAAAAACTTCCTAAGTCTGAAGCTTGCTATGAATAGTGACAATGGAGTTCTTGCAATGGACAATTTCTTAAAACAATATCCCACTTAACCAGGGATTTCACAGTATTATAGAAATTGTGCTATCTTCTAAGGGCTACAGATATTTCATCCTTCATCCACCACATACATGCATGAATTAAAGATAAATGTTTGGGGCAGCTTCAAATCAAGTCCAGGCTAACTTTGCACAGCTATCTACCTTCAGCAAATAGCAAAAAGTATGGACTAAGGGATCATTAACAAAACAAGAATTTTCACAATCACCCAACAACATTCCTAAGATTTACCCAAATACAGTAAACAGCTAACTAAATAGCAATAAGATCTAAACTAAATATGTGAAATTGGAGAATGAATCAAATGACAAGAGAGAAATCAAGGAAATACACCAAGTCAATGATATTTCTTATAAATTTCTGCAACATGCCTTTACAACAACTCAACTCTCACTTTTGCAAATGAGGGGAGTGCTC